>VZTM01033825.1:26893-43633 GCA_013400555.1 Jacana jacana | reverse complement strand
TTACTTAGTAATGTCTACAGAGCAGATCCTGCAATTAATCAGCTCATTAAGTATAATCCCACCTGTAATGAAGTTTACAATTATTAAATAAGATTTTTGAAGTAGTCTTTTATTTAGGGGGTTCTTAAATTAGAACTAGCAGAAAAAACCCTAACTATAAAAATCCATTTACAAGGACTTTCTAGGACTGCTATTCAAACATCTATCAATTTATCTTTGGAAGAATAAAGTAAGCAGACCCTTAGACTGGATGGTGGTAAGCCACAGCTTGTTCCCATCTGCTGGAGAGTTATGAAGTTTCAGTTGACACAGGTGAGACGCTGCAGGTCTCCCACTGCATGTCTCTCTTATGTCCTCAAGTAACTGGGGTTCTCTCCATTTTTCCCTGAGTAGGAGTAGTTGGTGAACACGTAAACATGCACACTGTCCTTTTCTTTCTCAGGTCCATATCCTTGTATTCCCTCAGTGTGAGAGATCCTGGAACAATTTGGTTTGGTTTTGTTGGTTTTGGTTTTTTTCAGGAGAAATTTATGTATACAGGTGTTGTCTGAAGTAAGCTACGGGTTTAGGATACAATAGGAATTTACAACCTGATCTCCACCAGCAGACAGTGGGGAGCTGCATTGCTAGAGTACCCAAATTCTCACAGTGATCATGTCTAGCAACCACAAGTAGTTTAGAGATGGGAATGCTGACTCTGTTGACTCTGCAAGAAAATGGCAAAGGCCAGGAGGAGAAGACTGAAGAGTCTTGTAATAATTTGGCAAAAATCCTATCAGTTAAGACCAATCTCTGTCACTGCTATGGTTGCTTGCCAGTAATTTTTGCCCTTATGTGGAAAACCAAAGACACATCTGTAGCTAGATTTATTTGAAGGAAAATATGTAGGAGTATTATGTGGCTCCTTTATTCATAGCATAGCATTTTTTCCTCATCTGTTCAGTGATGCTCCTAAAAGGCAGGCATGAAACAATATTGTCCCTTTCGGTCAGACCGTATCATTAAAGCAGACAGATGAGCATGATGTATAAACCCAGCTACAGACAGAGGTAGATTATTAATGGGACAGAAGAACATGCATGCTTACAGCTAAATATGTGTACGTATAGCAAAGGAACTGATACTTTGTTAGGTGACGTAAGAGATCATTGGAATAGATGGCAGACAAGCAATGAACAAGATTTTTTAATAGGTTTAGTAATATAGTACATCACACTCAGCTGTAAGGTCTCTTGAAACCAGATAGCCAAAAGTAGTATTTTCATTTTTTTCTTTGAACCCTTACTTCATTCTCAGGTTTTTCTTCATGAAAAGGCAATAGTCACTAGTGTGTCAGTTCAGCAAAATAATTAAGCATACCAAAAGAACATACTTACATGTCTTATTTATTTATGGTAAGGCTGAGTAATATGCATGACTGATTACTCTGATTTTTTTTTTCTCTGTACTCTGGTGCAATGCATGTTTGCAAATTGGTTTACCCATTTCTATTCTCTAGATTCTTGACTATGTATGAGTATGCAGCAAGTTCTGAGAAAGTTCACACTATGAACGTCTTACCACTTTCTAAGCATTAGTTATTTTTTTCTGCTCTAAAAATTAAATCATTCAACTAAATGCTGCAATTTTTCTCCATTTCACATTGATTTAGTTAAAACACTGCAAGAACCACACAGCTGAAGATCTGGATATACTTAACTGTAAGCAAAATATTTTTTTGTTTCCCCAAAGAATGACATATGCAATTATACACTGGGGGTCTTATTTCCTAAAAAGCTAAATTCAGGAAATGCTGGGATTTCATTTGTCTTTGTATTTGACCACAGTCTGAAGTTGGATGTGTTCCCAGAGCCAACAAATGCTTCTACTGCATTTACCACCCAACCTCTTAAAATGTTCCATTTAACGCCAATATTTATTATTTATCCAGTGCTCATTCTTTTTGTAGCCTACAATTTTCACTGTGGTGAAATATGCAAGCTTACCACAGATAAACTGTTCTTTTGTATACTATTTTGTTTATTTGTTTATTGATTTTTTTTTTCAATCAGGGGAGCTTGGACTCAGTCATCCTTCTGTTTCATGATCATTGCAACACTTACCAGAATAGAAAGCATAGTTTTCCCACTACTGACTATGTAACAGGCAATGCTAATATTCTCATCATAATGTAATTGTTCAGTACTCACATATGGCAACATCTTGCAAAAGTCTTTGAGATATCTATAAGCCTATCTGTTCTATACAGAGTTCTTCATTTAAGTGAGGAGGAAAGTTTTTAGGCATGTCCCAATGCAGTAGATTTTGAGCACAATGTAAACAAAAGGTTTGGAAAGCGATGTTCATAATTATCCTACTGATAATTATACATATAAAAATGTATTTCCATGTGGTACATGGATTTGTTGACAATAAGAGTCCATTCTTATTTGAGGAAGTGCTATGGAAGTATGCAAAGCTGAAAAGTCCAAGTTTGAATATTAACGACAATGCCTCAGGTTAAGATAAATATTTATTGCAAACAACTTCTGAGAAATGGGAACAGTCTCAGTCTGATCTCCTGCATTTATTTATTTCTTTTCACCACAATATAGCAGGAAAATATTAAATATTTTAAGGTATTACAGTAGGTAATATAAGTATTCTTGCTATGCAAAAATATTTGGTGATATAAAGACTCTGGTTTTCAAAAGGAAGTGCAAGAAAATTCCTTGAAAGAAATGTGCATTTATAAACATAAACTTTTACTATTATAAGGGAAAATTAAGGTAGTTCTAAGGGGGAAAATGGGCAATTGCTTTTACTCCTGCACCATTAACACTTGTGCTGTGTGGAAGAAAGAATAAATAAGGTTTCCTTTTGAAGAAGCTACTTATGAGCTGGCAATTACTGCTACTGCCTCAGGCTCCTGAACAAAAAAATCAACTTTCAAGTGCCAGACTCAGCTGAGGTTGTTGTATTAAATAGACAGTATGGAGAAGGTATTTCACAGGCAAAAACTGGGTTGCTCTGCTTAGCTAGATGATTAAAAAATATCTGAACATTTTTAATACAAAGCCAAACTGATTTAATACAGTCTTTTAAAAGCCAGGGTATGTTAGCTTGGGCCCAGTGTTACCACTGAGGTGCAACATGTGCTGACCATGCTCAAGTTTCTCTGCTTAACTTGGAGCAGGGGCAGAGCGAGATTCCTTCTGCCAACAAAATCATATGCAGACACGCTGATAGCCTGAGTGTGGTACGAACTGCTACTATGGTTCTGCTTGCTGAGACATGCGGGAAACCCATCTGGTCCACATAGGTCCTGCTTACTGGCACTTAGGATAGGAAAAGTTTAAAATATACGTATCTTTTTCAGCTTTTGTATTGAGCCTATCTTTATACCTCATGAGTGTTAAAAAACTTGTGGCACTTGCAATACTGGCAAAAAAGAGTTTAGTCATAATTTCACTTTGCTTGTCTGTTCTCATTGACTAGCCACGACCACTTGGTGGTGGGGAAGATGAAGAGGAGATCTCCCTATTTCTCTACAGTGGCTTTCTAGGAGGAATTAGCATTAGCTGCCTTAGAATTCACAGGAATCCACCTCTTTTCTCTTATACAGTTATATAAAGCTACAGACAGTCTTCAGCTGTGGTTTATTGTCCAATAATCCTTCTGTCAGATAGCTCTGAACCAAAGTCCACTGACCACTGCTTTTACTAGGTTTAAGTCACACAACCTGAGTTATCAGGAAAATAGCTCACCTTCAACCACTCATCAGTGAGCAATAAAGAAAAAATAGGAAGCTCCCAATGCATTCTGAAAACCGTTATATGATCTGTATATTAAATATATGTTACATTTGAACACAATTGGATTTTTTTTATTTTATAAGCCTTTCTGTTTATAATACGTGCGAGTGCATTGGTCTTTACATACCGTGTTTCCATAGGGGCACTGATATAGAAGTTTTTTAAAAATAACCACCTGAAGAGAGTCCTATTGTATGTTTAGATAAACAAACAAGTGTCTTGACTTTCAAGTGTATGAAGCGTCCTTTGTTTCCCAATAAAAAACCCACAAGCTGTCAGTGATTAGTGCTCAAATATAGAACACTCTGGTTTAGATATCTAATACTTCCCCCTTAAGCAGAGGCTTGGCTGAAAGCTGTAAAAAACCCACCCTGTTTACTCTTTTTAACTTAGCCACTGAAGATCTGAAGAACCAGAAGTCTCCCAGCTAAAAACAATTCCTCCCGTTCCTTTAAAATGCAGGTTAATACATCGGGCTTTATATTCCTCAACAATGAAAGAAAGCACACTCCTTTGAAAAATTAGACCTGTCAATGACCTGGAAAACAGGAAAAATCTATATTCTATCAAGACCAGGCAACAGCAAAAGTTGAAATTGTGCACATCCAGCCAATTTCCCACCAGGTTTGCACACATAGAGTTGCTAAAGTTCATTACCATGTAGCCTAAATGGAGGTCTAATTAACATAAGAAACCGATCCAAAAGAAAAACCCATCAACATACGTGAAAACGAACCTGATGTGTTTGAAATTCAGCCAACTAGAAATTAATTCAACATAGATTCCATATACAGGGAGAAAGAGACTCCAGCAG
Source organism: Jacana jacana (assembly GCA_013400555.1). NCBI lineage: Eukaryota > Metazoa > Chordata > Aves > Charadriiformes > Jacanidae > Jacana > Jacana jacana. The sequence goes on along the minus strand of VZTM01033825.1, from coordinate 39,025 downwards.
AGAAACTGGCATCGTATTGGTATATATGCCAGAAAGATTCCCTCTTGCCCTGTACTCCCTCCCACTCATAAAGATGAATTATGTTTGTGCAGCACTTGTTACAACAAGAAAAAAGCAGTGGTCAAACTGTTATTCTTGATCACTGTAATTTCCTGGTAAATTTATTTTTGTTACACCTCTTTCCCCTTTCTGGACTATTGATTCTGGGTCATACTATTGTCTTGTAAAAGACTGAGGGTTCTTATTAATGCACATCTGTACTGTCATTTACTGCTGATGGCCTTGATGCTGGCATCCACGCTGGTGCTACAGCAGTGTATGTGGCATATGGGAATACCAGTGTGGCAGCAAAGAAGGATGTAAGGATACCTAAGTATGTATAAAATAAGAATAATCTGATAAAAACTCTGTGTTGTGTGGCTATATACGCTAATATCCAAACTAGTTTTACAGTGAGCATTGCTCTATGCTAGAATGCTAGCAACAGAGGTAAGAGCAGGTAAGACTACAGAGGTACAGCTACAAACTCTTACCTTGCATGTGGTAGCCAACTGTGTGAAGGATGTTCTGACGTAATCCTTGTGAAAACTATTTTGTCTGCTGCTACAGACTCACAAGACTATATTAACTTATAGAGTTTGTTTCCATGAAGTTTATGTGAAATAAATAAATAAATAAAAGTGTGAATTCACAGAGTTCCACATATGCTACAGAATCGCTGCCCAGGACTACCATGACAGAAACACTCTTACTGCATCATAAGTATATGAGTGATTACTGTAGAAAATTCACCCAGTAGCCACTGACAGATCTGTTATGCCAAAGGCTTTCAGAAACATCATTTTATCTGCCAAGTACAACCAGGTGCAGAGTACTCAATCACACTGGTTTGAGTGTAGTGCAAGTAGCTGAGCCATATCATTTAAACAAGGTAACTTTGAAATCTTGCCCCTAACTCAGCCTGCTGCTATGGGACTGAGCAGCAGATATTTGTGTTTTCATGCTGGAGGAAGAACCATTTTTCTTCCCTTTATTGCTATAGTCTGTAGATCACAAATTATCTGAAATACTGTCTTAGTTAACTTCATATGACTCTGCCCTTTAGGTCATAGCTGATGTCAGGGCCAGAATATCCTCTAAAACACTGGCAGATGTTTGTTTGAGTGGAGTTTTATAGGTCTGAAGCCTCATTAGTTGTTTTCATGTCCTGAATACTAATTTAGCAGGGTGATTCTTTGGCTCTGGATCTGAATACTTAGGAAATTCTGATTAATTTCACTGTATGGATACTAGTTATCATTACTTAGAATAATATGGATTACTTTAATAAATAACTTTTATGCCAATAAATACCCTGAGTATAGGATATGATTAATAAAAATCCTACAGTAAGGCTAAGTATTTTAAGTCAAGATGTCCCAGTAAAAAATAAATTGTTGGGTCAAGTGGTAAATGAAAGATATTCAGGATTGGTAACACCTCATTAAAAACCATTTCAATTGCCCTAAGGCAAGATGTTAATACAGTAATTGTCTACCCAGAGTGAATCTTTTCCCAGTTATATGAATAATGCAAAGTAACTATTTAAATATGCTTGTTTATATCTCTAGCAGATTCACTATAGCTTTAAAATTAAAGACTAATCTTTTAATGTTTTGTGCTCTCAGAAGTTCACAAATAGGAGAAAGAAGAATAAAACTACTCTCCTCTTCAAGTACAAAATTCCCTTGCAGAAAACACAGAAAGAAAATAATTTAATTAGGGTATCTGTGAATCCCAAAGAATTAATAGTGCTACTACATCTGCATTCATCTTGTTGCTCCAGTAAAACTGTAAACAAATAATAGGACACCCATAATAGTAATTTAAACAGCGTGAGTGATGTCTATCGCGTTACCACAGAAAATTACAAAATGTTTTCCAATTGCCTGTCTAAAGTTTTGTGTGTGTTCAGCATTTTAACAAAGGATATCAGTAAGTAGTGGATCAAAAGTGGCTTTTAATGTAGGTTAGCTCAAATTCTGATATATCTCAAGTACCATTACCATGAGAAGATAATCTTGTTCTTCAATCTGCCTGTAGAAAAGAGAATTCGTGCAGCACTATCCTTAACAATAAAAAATTATGACAATGTTGCTTTCATTATTCTGCTACGTAGTCTATTCAATCTTCTATTAAGCGTTGATTGGCTCAATCCTACAGGCATTCTGGCGCAATTCTACAGACATTCTGTACTCTAGTGTGCCAATCCCAATCCCAGGGTGCATAAAACTCCAGAGGCTGAACCTGAAGTTTCCTGAGGGCACTAATACATGTATAAAAAAGATGCTGGATTCCTTTGAAAAAAAGCTGCTTCCCAAGCTGGGCTTGACTTGGTTGCATTAGGATTCCAGAATGCTGAGTGAGCGAGTAGGAAAATTGCTGTATCAGGCAGAAAAACTTCAGAGAGAACCCTACTGAATAGTAAGTGATGTTCCAAACACTGACAACCTACCTGTGCTAGGATATCTGCAACGCATTAAAATATGTAATAATACTTTTAATACACAGCACTCTGGGCATGCTTGTAATATCAAAGAAAACAGTATCATTTTTGTAATAAAGCGAGATTTTGTTTAGATTTAACTAAGTATTTATTATGATGCATTCTGCTTATTTTGTGATTCTCAACCTTTCATGTTTTAAAAATTAGTAATGGAGGTATTCTGACACCTGTAAAAAACGTAGCAACTATGTAGACAAAAGGCATGGAAGACACAGGACAAAAATATAGTCTCAAAGGCGCCATGGGATTCAAAATTGCAAATAGAGAACAGTTAAAATAAAATTAAATTCAGCCAGACAAGACTTTAATTGTAAAGAGATACTCTGTAGGAGCAAATCTTATGACAGATTTATCCATTACAAAATTATATTTTGATCATGTGTTTCAGACTGTGAATGGCTAGAAAAAGGAAGTTTACATTTCTATTTGAATGACTATTTTATAGCAGATTGCCCAAATTTTTGGAAAAGTTGGAGTTCCTGACACTATTTCCTAAAATTGACACTTCAGAAGATAGTTTACAGAAGTAGATGTTTTGATGTGTACTTAGTACTTACTTGAAATAAATAGTTTACAGCGTGGGCCAAGAAAATTTGTAGTTGTGTTATCTAAAATAATTTTTACAAAAATACTTTTGGCTGCAACTACTTGATCAATGATATGCAATTTGTATATTCAAATGCTGACTGTAAACTGAAAACAAGATTTAGTGCTCAAAAATATTACTGTCATATATGAAGATTTTATTTGTTATTCGTGCCTAGTAGTTAGTCAATATTACTTTCTTGAGTGTCCGCTCTACTGTAAATACTTTAAAGACATGGTCTCTGTTTTACAACCTAAAATAAATATTCTGTTTCAGTTGAACAAGAACATGTTACTACTGGATTGAGTTTTGCCATTAGCAAGACACACAGGGTGACGAACGTTAGTTCAAAGGCTTGTCATTCCCCATAGCAGCCCACTCTTCAGAATTAAGTAAAATTGCCTGCTCATTTCTGGTAATCTGTCCTGAAGGTTTGTATTAATTAGCATATAATTATAATTTAAGTAACTGTAAATTGTCTCAGAAAAGAACCTTTTATGTCCAGGAAAGACAATTTCCTCTAGTAACTACATTATCCTATTGACTTGTATGGGTCCTATAACAGTAAGCCACAGAGGACATGAATCCATAGTGAGGTATATGAGGAATTTAAACCCCTGTTGTGTTTGCGAACAAGCTGTTCTTTTAATTAGACTTTTAAAGCTATATATTTTCCTTGTATCTATTATGAATTTATGGTCTAATCAGATCAGGAAAGGAAAAAGAATAGGAAAAGAAACGATGAAGTTAGTATAATGAGACTGACCAGCATCCACAGAAGTGATGGGTTAAGGACACTACCAGAAAGCACAGCAGAGAATAAGAGAAAAATATGCAGCCAAAGAGGACACTTGCATCATTTCTAATGTGCTGTCTCTGCTTTTTAAGTTAGCTCAGTCCTGATGTTGCTTTACATAAGTGAAGGTTTTGACCGGTGCTTCGCTAAAACTGCAAGAGGTAACAAGGAACCCTAAGCTCAACTAGTTGATTCTTTGGTGTCATGAATGCCATAAGAGATGCCATCCAGATGGACCTGGATAGGCTTGAGAGGTGGGCCCATGCATTCCTCATGAAGTTCAACCAGGCCAAGTGTAAGGTCCCTGCACCCAGGTTACTGCAATCCCAAGCATAAATCCAGGCTGGGTGGGGAATGGATTGACAGAAGCCCTGAGAAGGACTTGGGGGTCTTACTTGATGAGAAGCACAACATAAAACAGCAGTGTGCATCTGCAGACCAGAAAGCCAACTGTATCCTGTGCTGCATCAAAAGAAGTATGACCATCAGGTTCAGGGATGTGATTCTACCCCTCTGCTCTTGTGAGATCATACCTCAACACAGGAAGGACACGAACCTGCTGGGACAGGTGGAGTGTAGATACAGGATGAGGGGTAACAGTTCTAAACTGAAAGAGGGGAGATTTAGATTGGACATCAGGAGGAAATTCTTTACTGTGAGGGTGATGAGACACTGGTTCAGGTTGCCCAGAGAGGGTGTGGATGCCCCATCCATGGAAGTGTTCAAGATGAGGGCTGGATGAGGCTTTCAGCAACCTGATCTGGTGGGAGCTGTTGTTGCTCATGACAAAGGGGTCAAGTTGTGTGGTGTGGTTGACATACTGAAGAGATGCCATCCAGAGGGACCTGGACAGGCTTGAGTGGGGGGCTTGTGCAAACTTCATGAAGTTCAAGCAAGCCAAGTCTGCACCTGGGACATAGTAATCTCAAGCACAAAATCCCAAACTGGGCAGAGAATATCTGGAGAACAGCCCTGAGAAGGACTTGGGAGTGCTCATGGATGAGAAACTGGGCATGAGCCGACAGTGTGCACTGGCAGCCCAGAAAGCCAATCACATCCTGGGCTGCATCAAAAGAAACGTGGCCAGTAGGTTGTGGGAGGTTATTCTACCCCTCTTCTCTGGTATCACGAGACCCCACCTGGTGTACTGTGTCCAGCTTTGGAGTCCTCATCACAGGAAGAACATGGACCTGTTGGAACAAGTCCAGCAGAGAGCCATAAAAATGATCAGAAGGCTAAAACACCTCTTCTGTGAGGACAGCCTGGGAGAGTTGGGGTTGTTCAGCCTGGAGAAGAGAAGGCTCCAGGGACACCTTATAGCAGCCTTCCAGTGTCTGAAGGGGGCCTGTAGGAGAGCTGGAGAAGGACTCTTTGTCAGGGAGTGGAGTGTTAGGATGAAAGAAATTCTTTATTGTGAGGGTGGTGAGACACTGGCATATGTTGCCCAGAGAAGTTGTGGAAGCCCCATCCCTGGGACGGTTCAAGACAAGGGCTGGATGCGCTTTGAGCAGCCTAGTCTAGTGGGAGGTGTCCCTTCCTGTGGCAGGAGGGTTGGAACTTGATGATCTTTAAGGTCCTTTCCAACTCAAACTATGATTCTATGATCTTTGAGGCCTCTTCTAATGGAAACAATTGTATGATTCTATGAACCACAGTATGAATCTGCTGCTTAAGTTACAGTTTCCAAAATGGACAAATGATGAAACACAATTCCATGTTTTATAGTACAAAGGTCTTCCCTACTATTTATTTTCAGTGTCTTAACAGAAAGCCACCTGTAGTTGAAGGTTTCCAAGCAGAAGTTGAAAGGAATAGCAACTTGCTACTATTTCTTACTTTTTTGTGTGAATGGCATTTGTATGTCTCAGTCATCAATAATATTTTCAGCCTTGAAAGCTTGCACCATACTACTGTTTCTAATAAGTTTACGTTATGCTATTAAAGTTAGTTGGAAGCTTTCTCTTAAAAAAACTCACTACAAATCAATGTCTAGTAAAAGCACTTTCTTGACAATTATTAACTTGATTAAACTTCCTGCAAAATGTAATAAACTGCGATAATTTGCAGGACTCTGTTCAAAAGTGATTTTTTGCCCCAAATATAACAGCATTTAATTTTCATATTACTATAACATTTTTATATCATGTCATAGAGATGTAAACGACCAAAGCTGTAATCTGGAAGTCCCCTGACTGCCCAAAGAGGCCTGGTAATAGCAGAGAAAACCATTTGGGTTTTCACTGATTTTTCAAAATGTAGATATCAATGCTAGAAATAGATACCAGGTAAGTAATGCACAGTTTGAAGCCCTCTGAAGAAATCAGGAGCAGTTGTGCTCTCTCTCTCCTATTGATGTGTTTTAGCCTTGATTTGAAAGGTCTGTCTTTCAGACAAGCGGGGATAGTTCATGCCTACCATACCCCTGGCCTTCCCTGCTGAGAATACCAACAAGAATGTCTCATCTCCATGTGATATTTAATCTAGACTGTAAGCCCCTCAGGGGCAGAGATCACATCTACTTGTCTGTAAAACCTAATGTGCACATATGGCAAAGAACAAATAGTAAAAAGGATCACAGGCAATATGTGATGTTAAGTTTTGTTTACCTTTCCAACATGAGAATGTATTTACACCACAATTACTTTCCAAAATACTTAAGCCTGATAAAGTCTGTGCAACTCCAGTCAAAATACACACAAGGGTGATGTGACACCATTCAGTGTAGTATCATGCAGTTTTATCATCAGCCTTTCTGAAGCAAGTGTTAATAGCCTTTGATGTTTAAAGGCTAGTTAGGAAGACTGAATCCTCTGTTTGATCCTAATGTTTATCTGATGTGACAGCTGCTACCTGATTTAAGAAGAACTGGAGAAACTCCAAAAACGGCAACATGATTTTAAGTAAGGAATGACAAAAGTTTTCAGGTTTTCAATTATTTTTTTTAAATATATTTCTTTCCACAGTCAAAACCCAGCATATAGTAGCTGCACATTGTCGGCAATGCACTGCTGAGAATTGTTAATCTGTGAATAGAGATCTGGAAAGAATGATGTTACTCAGCAGTGTGCTAATCACCTGACCACGGCAGTTAAAAATGTCTTCCAACGCAACAAAAACGTTCATTGCTAGCAGGCTATCACAGGGTAGGTTTGACTATTCTGTTTCCAACTGGACGTTGTGCCAGAAAAAAACTAGTGTTGCATCTTAAAAGTAATTTAAACAAGCAGTCTGCTTTGGCCAACATGACAATAATCTGAAATAATGCAGGTGAAAAGCTAAAAATTGCCTTCCAAATATGAACACCCTCTGTTGAAATCATAAAGTATGCACACGATCGTTGGGTTAGAGCAGGGAGCCAGCTTTCTGCCAGAGCTGGCATGGGAGTGGAACATTATTTGGATTCAAAAACTATGTTAGATAGGACAACAACATTGTCTTTATGACTCATTTTTGTCAGACTGGATTCAAAACTTATACCAACAAATTTGACATTTCATACTGCTCTGCAGAAAGCAAGTAAAATGAGTCCATGTTTTAAAACAGCAGGGAAGCTTCCAGTGCTACAATTAACTGGTAACATATGCCACTGCTGCCAAGAGGATTTTTAATCTCTTTAAACATTAATGTAGCATTTTTGCTTCTGTCGCAATAAGGCAGCCATCTGTGTTTGAACCTGCTGGGAAACTGGGGATATGTTTACAGAGAGAGAAATAGAAAGAGGCAGAGAGGGAGGTAGACATCCATGTTTCTAGACCTAGCATCAAAAATAACAATTCAAACCTTTTAAATAGTATTATTAAGGTGTCATATAGCAGTAGGAAGATTGTTAAAATGCTCAGACTGCTCAATTTAAAGCCGTACAAATAACTAACCCCCAACCCAGCACATATTCTTCTTGTTTAATATAATTGTTTTTCTGCATAACTGTGAACACAATAAAGGATTTCATTACAGACTTATTTCTGGGAAAATACCAGTTCTATGGCTTTGAAACAAGCTTCTCCTATAATATCAAGCAAGAAAAAGGTAAGAGTTATGTAAATCCTTTCAGATTGAGCCTCCAATTCTGCATTTTCTGTAAACACTGTATTCCAACATCAGAATTTATTTGGATGGAGTACATGTTTGTGAATTCAACTCTTACAAAATACAGGCCACTAAAAATTCTGTACTCCAAAGCATACCTTCTGCATTTGCCCCTGTAATCTGAGGCTATTCTGATAAAATGTCATATCATCTGCCCATCATCTTCCTGTCCGAAGCTCAGTTGACCTTCCTGCTAGTCTTTCTCCCACTACACTGGTACTAACAAATGCTCTGCTCTGGGCTTTACCCTGATTTCACAAATGCCACATGGTAATCATGTCTCTCTGACCCTTCCCCTTCTTCTGGCCCTGATATGTGTGAAGCCACTGGCAAATTCCAACTAAATATTAGCAACTTCAGAAAGAAAGATTACTCTAGAACGGTCATTAAATGAAGAAATTGAGAGAAAGCTGAATTTCCCTACAGCTAGAATGTCTTCCACCAGAAATATTCAGGCAATCAAGGCATATAAGAGCTAAGAAACAAGCACAGTCTCAATGAATCCTGCCCTGCTGTTAAAGGAAAATGGCTAGGAGTGGCAATATTCTGGATCAGGGAGGACTGAGGAAGGAGAGAAACTTAAGTGCTGGGGAAGTTATAGTAAGAAAGACAGCACTGGGATAAAAACATACGAAGCAGGCTCTCCAGAAGTGTTTTTTATTTAATTATTTTTTATTAGGAACTAACGTCTTCTGAGAACCAGATACAAAAAATGGAATTCACAGCTCCTGTTTACAAACATATAAAAGGTTATGGACTCACTCATCTTGGAAAAATATCAGCCCTGCTTTTTTTTTCCTGTCTGCTCTCTACACTCCTTGGAATGACATCTTTCAAAATGCGAACAAATCTCAGGATTGTGCAAGAGATTTGTCACAAGTGGCACACACTTCATTCAAACCCTATCTTAAATAAACGTAACCATTGATCTCTCTTGTTTCCGGGAAGATCCCAAAGCACCTCACAGCTGCTCAGATGATCACTGCTGGCTCTAGAGCCAATGCACCCTCAATAGTCCACGCCAGCTGGACCTACCGTGGCCATCTGCCCCAGTGAGCAACATGTTGGACAAGTAGCCACAAAAATAACTAGTTACAATGGCATGAAAAACATCCCAAACCTAGGATGGAAATGGATCCCTAGTAAAATGCCACCCCGCCACAGATTACTGTAGTCTTTATGAATTCACACAGCTAGCATTTTTAATTCGATAGACTAAGTTGTTAAGTGCTGACATCCAGCATCTTTCAATGAAGCTGCAGGTGCTCAGAAGTTTTAACAATGTAGCCACACATATTTAGGCCCATTTGTTTTTCCTGCCTTCAGCAATTCAGGTGGGAGATTTTAAAGAACTTAAGTATGCTTTTTGCTGTTGGGTTATTGCTGGTTGCTGTGGATATATATTGACTAATGGACGGAAAGGGGATACAGCACTGGTCTACTGTGTTATTAAGAATTGTCAAGCAGGAGATAAACCCTCTTTTAAACGGATATGTGCATAGGTTAAAATACATCAGCATGGATTTAGACACAACTGTATAAACCCTGGAGTGATATTTTTGGCTAGAGTTCCTAATTTAGTCTAAATTTGAAATGGCAATAAATAATAGTTCTTTCTCACACAGACAATTAAGTACCTAATATTTATAAAATATTATGTAACACACAGATCTCTAAAGTCTGGGAAAAATCTTATACTGACTTTTTTTTTTTTTGGTGATTTATTGCATCCTATATATTTGGTTACATCCCATATACTACCTAATGGAAGAAAACCTATATGAAAAGAATGTCTTCCTTTCTCATAATACTTGCTTCAATTTTATCTCTTTTTGTTTAAAACTAGCCTATCCTGAGACCCTTCTTAGCTTTCCTGAACTTGAAAGTGGCATGTACTATCTTATTTTTATTATCCATTGAACTCAACCATTAAAAGATAAGTGTAATGCTATGAGAAACTAGTTCACCTTCCAACAGTTAAGCTCTAACTAAAATTGTGAGTTGCTTGATTTTGAATAACTAAATAGGGACTTAAGTATTTAAAAGTTTTCTACTCTTTTTTTGCCATAATACTTCAAAAATATTTTTATCACAAACCAGTTCTCTGAGAACAAACTACAGTAATCCTGACGGACAAAAAAAATGGCAAGACTAGTGAGAGAAGCCAAAAAGGACAGCAAATTTTCTGATAATAACAGTATTTGTGAGCCACCTGCACAGAAGCAGTGTAATTTGTCCAGATGAGTCATCGCTGTCTTTTTTAAACTATTTTTTCTAGCTATTTTTGAATATCTGGGATTCCAGATTTCAGCTTTACAATGACATACTGTGATTGCCTCAGAGCTTGCTTTCTGCCAGGTGCCAGTGAAGGTTTTCAAATACAAAGCAATACAATGGCTGGCAGTGTAATAAAGTTGCTTTATTTTTTTTGCTTTTTGAATTTTTCAACCTTGACTAAACTGACCTCCATTTGATTGGGAACGTCAACAGAAATGTTAAATATATCATCATATCAGCTTTTTAGAGGTGTAAAAATTAATTAAAACTTGAAAATTTAGATTGAACAAGTTGCTGATCTTTCACAGAATAGACTACTACAGGTGTTCATAACTACCCTCCCTTAGTTATGTGGCTTTATCACAGTTATCTGATAATTTGTCAAATTGAGTGAGTCAATTTTCAACAGACTACTTTAGCAACTGTTAAATATACCTCTGAATGCCTTAGACTGTTGAATGCATCAGATTTGCTATTATTTCTTAGAAAGATAATCATGACTACTTCTACTGGCACATTTGTTTTTCAGTCTCAGTTCTACTTTTGCCTTGTCCCAACCAACATTTAAGCTTCCTGGTTGCAAATCAAGACAGTTCAAACAGTACAGCCAGTCTTTATTATAACAACAAATCAGAAACAGAATCAAGATTTTAAAATAGAATTACCTATGGATTTAACCACCTCAACTTAATTTTCTTTAAAATCCTCATCCCACTTGGTGAGCTAAACCACAACACACAGTTCTCACATTACACGGAATGAGGCTCACTTCCTCACTTACCTACGCTTCCACACTCAAATAGACAGGATGATTTAGAAGAATAGCAATGTTTAATGAGTATAGGTATTGTTAAACACAATCATGAGCATAACTAACAACGTGAATATACTGTTCTGATTCAAGATATAGCTCCTATTCATTTTTATGCCAGAATTCTATCAGACTTGAGTGAGTAAAAGACAAAACCATTATTCTGCTCCTTATTCCAGTACTGGAACTGCAGCACTACAGCTCTCANTTCTGACTGGAAGTTTACTAGTGCTATCTCACAGAACAGAACAGAACAGAACAGAGCAGAACAGAACAGAACAGAACATATAATCTTATCTCATGCAGGACACTATCAACTGCTACAAATGTCCCGTTCAAAATCATGTCATGACAAAACTTGAAGTCCATTTCTTCTATCATCAGTTCTCTACCATAGTTAGAACTTTCCTTACAAACAAATCAAACTGATTTTCCCCCTCTCTGTGGATCAATTTCCTTCCACAATAAAAATCAATTCTCAGTCACTTTGTCCTCCACAGTCAAAGTCAATTCCCCTCACACTGACATACATATTCAAATATCTCCCCCTGTAACTCAACACTACTTAGTGCATGCACCATCAGCATCAATTCAACACACAATCAAGCCTTTATGAATTGATTTGGTTTACTCACAGCCAAACAAAATTAATCCCCACTCAAACTTGCTGGATCAATTTCCTCATCCTGGCTGAAATCTGTTTCCCCTCACTGACTATTCTGTTCCTCACTTGATCATGCAGAAACACATTTCTACACTGGCTTTTGCCCTTCAGAAACTCTGGTCTCCTCCTACTAGTGGCTTCCTTTGAAGTTTTTATTCCAGCTTTCCCCTTTCTTATTCCTTGTTCACAACTGACAAAAGCCCCAGAATACATATTCCATTCTCCTCTTCCTTTGTTTCACACCTCTGTCTAAAGTCTCTTACAAGTCGTTCCTTAAAAGTGTTCAGTGTTTCCTAATTTTCATACATCTGTTTTCCTTCACTCTGGCTTCTTCATCCCTTGTTAACACCGCACTAGTCCTCCTTTT
>VZTM01033825.1:0-26768 GCA_013400555.1 Jacana jacana | reverse complement strand
TAAAGCACCCAGTCTAATTTCACAGGTCCTAGGTCTTACCATGTTGGTTCCAGCAAGTGGCTAAAGCCTGGACTGAGAGTTGCTAAGGCATTGGAGGCCTCTTCTTGACAGAAGGATAACAGGAAGAATAACAATCCAACCCTCTTAAGAAATTATTTTAGCAATAGATCCCAATAGCACCACCACACCTACACCTGAAGCATTCCATTCTGAGAGATAGAACAAGAGTAGCTATTTTTCACTTCTACAGAATTGCAGAAGGCCTACTAAGGGTAACAATTGGGGAAGATATTTTCAATTTTAGAAACCCCCAGAATATTCCTTAAAGCCCCTTAAACACCTTTTCTTTTGCTGTTGCAATGTGATAGGGCAGGGTAGGCATAGGAAGAAAAGTTTTAAATTTACACATTATGCCCTTATAAAATAGTCTCATTGAGTCTCTCAGAGTTTGAAAAGAATGCTTTCTAAGTGGCATTTTTAAACTTTCTCAACATGCATTTAGCAAAATCCCATTTCACTTTATTCTGTTTCAACTATGCACAACTGTACAAACTCTGTCCACAGTGTTATCTTCTTTGTACCAATTACTACTATCTTGGAAAGCAATTCCAAAGCGTAAGTGGTGACAGAATAAAATTTAAAAGGATGTGTCATGAAGTTACACTTACATGAAGTTTTAAACCTATTCACGTACAGGCATGTATTTCATTTAGAACTGTCGGATGTTCATGATATCTGGAATATTTTCCTTTAAAAAAAATCCCTATGTAGTGGTACACTAAGTTTAGTTAAATGTTAGTTGAAATACTGCATTGGATCAAGGAATTAATTCTATCTGTCCCTTCTCTTTTCTTTTATTTTCCCTTTTCATTCACTTATTTTGCTCAAGTTACTAGTACTTTCTGACATACTGATCTTTTAAGATTTCAATACATGGTTCTTGGAAACACATCCCAGTTGGTGGAAACTGTCACAATACCATTAACTATCTTCTCTGAATATCTCAGACCCAATCCTTTAACAAATATTTGTGGGATGTAAATTTAAAAAAAAATTTTTTACAGATGGACTTAAAAGAAAACCCACCCACTCACCATATGTCTCTCATCGATTTTTTATACCTTTTGGGGGACTTTAATCCAGTCTTTTCTGATTATGTTTTGAGAATAATTGTTCTATAGCTTTTCTATAGTAAGAAAAGTGAAAACATAAGCAAATATCCTAAATTACGTCCACCCAGAGTATCACTATCATTCAGTTTTTGAGTAAGACTTCAGCTGGAGTTAGATAAATATGATAGTGCATGCAGAAAACAAATGAGATCAGCATTCAAGTTTTGGTGTAAAAATATTAGATGTCATATACAGAATATCTAAAATAAATTATAAGGACTGATGACATTCACCTTGAACTTTATTTCAATGCATAGTAATGGAAGACNGGCTTTCACCTTTATTTTTTTCCGTAAAATGAATTTTAAATTATTTTAGGATGAAGTAATTTTATTCATTCATAATTGTCTTTAGCTGTTGCCTCCATCAGCAGTTAAAAATTGTAATAGTTTTTAATGGTCTGTTTGTATTGAAACTCAGAGGAAAAAAAAAAAGGAAAACCTTTCAACAATCATCATAAGTGCAAACAACAAAACAGTTATTTTGTTGGCATAGTGCAAGTCATGGCTGACTGCTTTCCTGGAAACCTACTGTATGAGGGTTCCAGTTCCACCCTCTTTATAAATGTATTAGTACCTATTGTTTTACCACCAGGTGCACATGTTTGTCTACAAATTATTTTCCTTCTGAAGGCCAAAGAACAAGAGCCAAAACCCCCTAAATTGGAAAATAACCTCATCCAAGCTCATATACAGGAAATCCAACACTCTCAGCTGTATCATTCCAAAAAAGCATGAAGACAACACAAGGGAACTGCTATATGTGCATTATGGAGAGGAAAGAGGACAATATTTACTCAAGAAAACTCATGCGGATTCACTGAGAGGTTAGGGGAAGAAATGTTCTTTCCCTTTACAGCAAGCCAGTATAAGTCTCATACGAGCCACACTGCCAAAAGATGCAGGGGACACAGAAGTAAGGGACTCATTTCTGACAGCAGTTTCACCTGGGAAAAGCTTAGTCTGACGCTGCAGTAGTCAGCACTAATGGGGACATTCTCATTGCACTGAGAGACCTGATGAAAGATGATATAGCCTCCAGTTTGTTCTCAGCCACTGTCTTTCCTTCACACAATAACCAGTAATAAGGGATCTTCTGCCTTGCCCAGCGACTTCTGAATATGTTAATTTTTTAGTTTGAGGTACAACTGGTTACCCATTTTCTTCTCAAGTACCAAGTCTAATGCTGTCTTTGATTTCAATAACAGTTTGATCTAATTATTTAGCAATACGATAAAAATCTGAAGTCTATTTTACCACTCACTTTATCATAAGTCTTGCTGTACAGTCAGAAAATTGGATTTCTTGTGTTAAATGACTGTGCTCAAAATGCTGATACTTTGGTTTTGCCGTTTTCTTTTTTCCTCTCCCAAGACTTTGTTGAAAGACTGCAAAGCTCAAGTGTACTCATGCAAAAAAAAAGATCAGATTCATAAGAAGAAATAGATGAATGGCACTAAAAAAAAGTGAAAATACTTTAAGTTTTATAGGATTTTTTTACAGTGATCTCACTCCTGCACTTCAAATAAAATAAATCCTTGCACCTCCTTGTGGTTACACATTGTAACTTTGAGCAATGGATACAATGATCTGAAGAAGTTTTGGAAAGCATCACACAGAAAATCTACAGCAGATCTCAGTTCCTTAAGTGTTTAATGTCAAAAGCTATAGAGAAATCCAGTCAGGTATTACCAGTTTTCTGCAAGTCTGGTTTTCCAATTTTGAATAATTTTAAAGAAAACAAATTATTCGGATAGACTTTTGACAATCTACATAGAATCACCTAAGAATAGAAATTAATCAGCTTACACTGAGAATACAACCTGCAGCACCACTGATATTAAGAAACAGGTATTAGTCAGGATATAACCAAATAAAGATTTAAGTTTAAGCTTTCAGATTTAGAGATCTTTAAAGATCTGACACTGCTACGCCTGCAACAAAAATCTACAAAGAGACGCGAGGTAATTATATGTACCATAAGAATTTGGGAAGGGAGGGACTTACCCTGACAGATCAGTACAATGCTCACATCTGTGGAACAAAGTTACTCTTCCATAGGGAAGTATTTGATTTAGAAGGGCTATTTCAGTCCTATGCAAAGTTAAAAGAATACATTACTTTTGCCTATAACCTCTTTCTGCTTAAGATCACACAGATAATTTTAACAGTTCAGTACAAGAAAACAATGTGTTTTGGTTGCTAATAGTGATTTTCACACGCATAGTTCACTGATTTGTGTTCAACACTTTTTAGAAACCTTCCTGTCAAGAAACGTATGTTTGGGCTTAGTATTCACAGGTATGGGTACCCATAGCTTTTGCATTTGATTAGCTTTCACTGAAATATGCTTCTTGGCTCAGTAATGACACAGTTCAGAAACAGACATCCAGAAAGTCATAAAAGCTTTAAGCCATGTTGTCAATATTCACACCTGAGTCAGTGACAGAGAAGTCATCAGGTGGAATAAAAGGGGGAAAGAGACTTGGGAGCCTGTAGACTAATTTGTGCTCAGAGAAAATGCAAGAAGAAAGGAATGGGAAAGAGGAGTTTCTTGAGAAGGGCAAGAGGCTTTAGAAGTGGAATGTTTTCACTTATATTTTTACCCATCCTGGTTCAGGGTGTCACTAGTCACTCAGCATACAGGGCCATCTCTCCTATGAAGAACCTCTGAGCTCTTTCTCCTTCCAACATGAAGCTCTCTGTCCAAAAGTCCCATTGCAGTCTGATAAAAGTAGTCCTAAGTAGTCTGTGGGTTCAAAAAGATGGATGTTTACTCTGCATGTGTTTGAACCACCATGTGTACAGGAATGAATGAGGCAGAGTAAGAAAAAGGTATTAAAAGTCATAGTGAGAAGGCCCATAGTCAGACAGTCTCTTCCTATAGAGACTACTTCCTATAGACTACTAGGTTTAAAAGAGTAAGTGAATCTCAGCAGTCATTAAACAAATAATTTTCTTCTTTAGTTATACGTAAACCAGAAAATAACACTAAGAAAATTTTATTGACTTCCTAAGTAAAATGATTATGTGAAAATGTGAATGCAGAAAAAGATAGGCTTCAGAAATGTCTTGTACTTGTTCTTTTGGGTGAAGCAGGGGAGCACTGCAAACTCACCTGAAGTGCAGCAGTAGAAAGCATGAAATGAAACCAAAGCAATTAAGCATATGTAAACTGCTGCTACCAGGGAGGATGCAAGTTACTCACCTGTATCTTTGACTTTCCAAAATAGGAAGGAATTTTGGGAAGGGAAATCATCAATCTCCAGAGTGATGGGATTAGGTTAGTAACTAGGAATCCAGGTGGGAGTAGAAGGGAGACGGGAACACTTCGGTTTTTAGAGGGGGTTTTGTCCCCTCTAAAAACAGCATTTGAAGTAACAGTAGGTGAAAGGAAAAACACGAGAAATAAGGAATGATTCCAAAGTTTGACACAGAAGTAACTGTCTTTTCTCCAGTTCCTTAAACCTCACATCAGAAGAAGACAGTACTATGTCAGTTGTGGGAGGCAAAGAAAGGGCAGCAGCTGTTTATCGTGTGGAAACAAGAGAGGAATGATGGCCAGCACTGCATAGGTTCTCAGGTGAGGTTGTGTTCATCAAGGTGCTGCACAAGTGCAGCCTTCCCCCTTGCTGCCAAGTAAGTGCCACCCCCTTGGCCAGCCTGCTGGCTCAAGTCTAGCTCCTGCTGTTTGTGCAAATGAAGAGTAATTGTGCAATTGTGAGAGAGAAGACAGAGAGAAGTGCAGTTCCTCATTGACATTTCAGTTTAGTTTACGAATTAGCATCTGTTACTCGTCATCTCTAGAATGACATAAAAGTAAAGAAAGAAAACTCAAGAAAAGAACTTGCTACATTCTCAATCTATTTGTATTTCTGTACTGTGATCTGTGTCTTAAACATTTAACTTAGATGTGTTTCTGAAGCAAATTTTCTTTTTTTTTTTTTTCCTACTTACTGACTTTAACCAGGCCAAAATGTGTTATTTTCAACCATTTTCATTATTAGATTTTCCTCTCTTAATATTTGTTTTCAGGTATTGTTTTTGGTTTGATTTTCCAGAGCTCAAAGGAGTGTGGAAATTTCATATTCCATTCAGCACTTTCTCATGAGATATGAAAAGAGTATTCATAGAAAGCAGTTGTATTTGGGTTTAACATTGTTAGCATTTCCTCTCATGAGGGATATTAAATAATTTCATGCACAACTGCTCAAAATATTTTTTAAACTTCTGTAAACATAAGATTGCCAAAATCTAACATATGTTATGTGGTATTTAATCCTCAAGAGGAACTGAAGGAACAAAACACTTCTGCTAAAGTAATTAATAAGCACCAATACAGATACCTAGAAGCTGTTCCATCAAAATGAATCATATCCTCCTGCAAGTCACACCCAATATTTAGCAGTCTAAAAAAGAAAATTCAATACACAAGAATGCTGGCTAAAATGAGTGCTGAAATCTTATGTATTGAGATCAAATCACCAAAGCTGTGCTACCTTCTGGTGCTCCTGAATTAGGAAAAATAGGGAAGTTATTTGTAGAAAATTAATTTTGCCTATGAGAAATCTGTTTTGGCACAGCATACAAATCCCATGGGGACTGGCGATTAAGGTTAAAGTGTATGCTAATGAATTATTGAAAGTAAATTAAAAACCAGGAGAGTTCCCTAACTCTATTACATTCAAAAAGGTAATTTTAGTTGCCGCTTACAGAAGTGACAGACAAGTCTTATATTTGTTTTACTGCAATTTATGGTATGCAAGATTCTCTGGTCACTGTACTTCATTATAATGCTTCATAAGTATTACAATACTTCACATATTTTTTCCTAATGTTTTTTAAGCAAAATGAGAAATGGCTGATAGTGAAGTTAGGGGATTAAGCTTGGGCAATGTGTACGTCTTTTTAATCAAAATAGACTTCCTCAGGGTGTAGCAAAAAGTTAGAGCTCTTTTTATAGGTTCAGTGGAAAAGCTCTTGCTCACAGTTACTGGACAGTGCTGTTTGGTGAGGGTTACAGGAAAATGTTCCCAATTCAGGATCCACAGCCTCAAACCTTCTCCTTTCACCCATTTCCCTTCAATGTGCTAAACAGTGTTTCCTCTATAATCCCTTTGTGAAGATGCTGTTGGTGTTAAGTGAGAATGTCCCCTTGCGTACTAGGCAGATCACTTATCAAAGAAGAGACCAGATTCAACTTGCTTGTTAGGGTTGAAAATTGCATCTGCTGGCCTTGGAACACTGCTCCACCTGGCCTCAAAGGAGAAAGGGAAAAGGTATTTTCTCTTCCTTCCTTCAAGCTATAGCAGCACAGAGGAAATAATTTAAAATTCAATGAATGAGAGAAGGAATAACAGGGAAAGTCTGCATCGTAATTGATGACGTATTTAATTGAATCGCCACTGCTATTTCTCAAGTTACAACAGCTCAACTGTTTTGTACTGCACTGAATGAGCTCTTAAAGTAAAAAATAAAAATCAACTTTTGAGTCTGTATTAGAATCATGGGCAACTCCATAGGTGGTGTCACTAGGGCTACAGACTCATGCTATTTCATTGTCTTAATATAACCCCCCTTTTTTAATTATTATTTACCATATGAAAGTTTTACACATTAAATCTTAGTTTATATATATTGATATTTTAATTTTCACTGTTTATAATAATTTAATTTTTAATAAATTATTTGGATTTTGTTCTGTGTTTAATTTTAAAGTAATCTTTATTCCAAGAATAATTCCAAATAAAAAAATTATTTTTCTTGATTTTTGGTTTTATTTTTTGTAACCCTCTTCATACTGAATACAGAAGTCTGGATGGCTTAAGATATTAATAATAAAATGCAAGGCCTCAGTAAAATAAAATGCCTCTATTTCTTCATCTTCATGGGATAAAGAATAGAAGCTTCCTGCTTACAGCTTTAAATGCTGTCCAGGTCAATTGCCATGTAAAAGACACGTAGGATGTGTAATTAAATGATGCAGTTCTTACAGTTCAATTCCAAAAAGTTATTTCATTCAGTTCCATTATTTGGTCCTTGTTTTGGTAACCTGAATGCAATAGAAGTAACATAGAAATTGAGATTACTTTTTTATTTACAGAAGGTTCCTTCAATTCAGTACTGAGAAAATTGGTTGAACTGTGTAACTAACTCTTGCTGCCTTTTTCATATCTGCTTCTTCTGCAGAAATGTTCTCTATGCTTTTGAAAAAATAATACATTAATTTAAATTAATAACACAGCTACTATTATTACATAATTCTTCCCATTACCACATCTCAACAGGATCTATCCCCGTGGATCAGTATCAGCACCCCTCTAGCTGGAGTTTCACTGCTTGCTCCAGGGCACAATTTAATTCACTCAATGAGAGTGTATGAGATACGTATGATTTATTTATTTTTATTCTTATCTGAAGAGATTCTTAAGTATCTTTACCACTGTCCTGGTTTGAGCTAAAACAAACCAATTTTCTGTTCAGTAATTTTACTTTTTTAGCTGGGCCTCTTATAACTAACTAAAGTCTGAATTTAACAGCACATTGTTCAGAAACTGTTCTGTCTCATAGTGATAAGACCTGATTATACCAAGGTATGGNTATATACTGTATTCTTTTTTTTTTTCTCTTTTCTTTTATACTTTAAAATTTTTCTCTTTATTATTTATTATATTAGTATTATTTATATTTTCATTAAAGTAGTTTCATTTTTTTTCTAAATTCCTGAATATCTTTAATCCCTTCCTCTCCTCTCTTTTTCTTAGTGGGGAGGGAGGGGTCATCATCCGTCTGATTGGTCAAAACCACGACAACCACAAAGCAAAATAAAGTAGCCATGAAATTCTGGCTCATCAGTGGATGAGATGTACCTAAGCCACCTGTGATTGAACAGGCTGAGGGCAGAGCAAGGTTATTAAATAGATGGAAGAATTTAAGAATCAAAGAACAGGAGATGAACTACATGATGCTGAACCCCTCTATTTAACAGAATATTTATAAAACAGGTGTTCTTTCAACAGATACAATTTTTGTATCTTGTATGCAGGATGTGGTTCTGCAAAGTACGGTTCTGAAGATTCGAGAAACCAAAATACACTTTTTTTTTAATAGAAAAAAAAAGAAGTGGTAACTGCCTAGGTAGGGTCCCTTTCAACTACATTACAAATTTACTTTTTCATTAAACATAGAACAGTTTATAACATTGCATTTTTGTAGACGCTGCTCTTATATTTTTCGTATTTTGGAAACAACCCAGACCTTCCCTCAACACTAAGACTTTCAGATCCACTCGTCAACTTCAATTCGCCAAGCAGTAGAGGCCTCAAAGATACAAAGTTCAAGAACTATGAAAATTGGCAGCTTGAGAAGAAAACCACTGTCACTGCAAAAGGAAATAGAGTGTTACAGAGAGCTCAATATTACAGTTCTGTTTTATCAAACAATATACTTTATCTGGCCAGTGAACACATGCCAGCTGCTCACCCACTGCAGTGAGATAGTGCTTTCTGCAGCCAGTAGCTAGAGGCTGTTGGAGCCTGCTGACACCATCTCATGGGCTGGTGAGCATAGGAGAAGTACTGGGCATAAGGAAAACTTTGGTTCCTTGTTTTTTATTTTGTGAATGTAATATGAATCTAAGACACACATTTGCAAGAAATCAGGCTTCCTTGTTTCACAAGGTATCCTAGTTTTTCTTTGTCACAACGCTGAAGCTGAAATAGTGAAAAAACAGATTCTGAAAGAAGCTGCACTGAGAACTTCACATTTTTCACAGCTCAGCAAACACTGGCATGGAAAAAGCTCTGCTAACATGGGCCACATATTTGTGCTGAAAATAACACTTAGCTGTAGACATACACATCAAGACAGAGATGCAAAAAATTCCAAATATTTTTCCACATAAATTCAGAATGACAAAATATCATCTGCTAACACAAAGCAGAATAAAAAGAACAAAATCTCATTTTGCTAGGTATTTAAGCTCAGTAACTGTCTAAATGAAAGGGCATTCTGACTCCCCGTTTTTAAGAAACCAAAATTTATAGCAGTACAGTAGGAGTCTTCAAGGTCAAAGGGTATATAGTCTGCTTGCTGCAATATAATCTGACATGATAAATCATGTACAAGCAGCTGGCAGTGCTGCTATCATGAATTTGTAGGAGAATGGAAAATTATTTTTACAAAATATTCATTAAACTATATAGCAATTTTCATTTTTATGTGTTATGTTTTACTGCTTTGTTTTTGCTTTACAATAAACAATCTATTTTTTAAAAAAGCTCTTCCTCTTTCTTATCTCTCCTCCAACAAACATGCCACAGAGAAAAAAATGCTAATAGAAAAGGTTTAGAGAGAGTAGGTAGAGGCTTTGGGTCTATACCAGTACCATATAAAAAGATTTTCATGAAGTATGAAAGAAAAAGTGACACATATTCTGTTTTTTTGTTATGAACAAACACACGCATAACACTCCTGAGGATGATGACAGCGGATTCGAGCTTTCAGAAACCCCTTAATCTGCTGCTTTCTCTATTTGTATTTCACCTGAAGGAAGAAATAATTAAAAAGATTGAAAAAAAAAGTTATTGAATTTGTTTAGTGGTAAATCCTGCAAATACGTTAGCATGGTTGAAAGCTATAAAGAATGAAGATCTCCACAAAACTGGTAACATGATACATGAGCATCTAAAAGATATGTGTTACAAGATACAAAAGCAGATCCTGAAACAGCCTCCGCCACGACTGAAGGGTGGGAGTGGGAGCAAATTTAAGTCTAGCATGTAAAGTCTTTGGACTTTCAATACAAGTTTCATGAGCAATATAGACTAATAAAACTGCAATGGATGCTAAATATACAGTGCATTCATCAAAACAAAGCCACTAAGAATCACCTTACTCTCAGATAGGATGGGATACAGAGAATCAGAGTATATTTCATTACTTACAATGCTAGCTTTCAGCTCTAATGCCAAACTTGGCTTTCAAAGCGCTGCAGAAGAAATCTTGCTTTTTTCCCCCCGCACGAATTACGCAGTGTTCCCTGAGAAGGTTGCCTTCAAGCCATTGCTATGAGAGTAAATTTTTTTTAACTCAAGAAAAGAAAGCGGTCAGTGCTTCTTACATTAGGAAAAATTCTAAGCCCTCACCCAGAATGATTCATGCATTAGCAATTCTTTCTTTTATACATTATTATTATTTTAATTTTTCAGATGCTATCATGTCATGGCACTTTATACTACTATGTTATAGTTTATGTTCTTGGTCACTCGTAAATTGGTATTTTAAATTTCTCTTTCTGATGATCTTTTGGTGAATTTAGATTACTTCTACGCATATTATTTTTTCAATGAAATGAGGGTAGATAAAGCTAGAGGTAGTTACGAAGGTGGGAAGGGGAACAAATCTCAAGGGATGAACCTGATCTATTCCCACTGTATTAAACAGGCTTTGCGAATTACTTAAGTGGCTCTGAATATGGGGAAAAGTTGCCTATTGGTCTTCTAGAAAAGGTTATCTCCTTCTACTTTTTTTATTGTACTTCTTGTGTGTCTTTAAAGAATGTTAGAAATTCTATGCATTCATAAAAAGAATGAAAAGCTAACTGTGCTTGTTACCTGTTGCAATTGATTATATATAACTGCTAAAACCATTAACTTTTTCGGTAATATTATCTGTTACAAGCTGTCGTTTATCATACGCATAGCCCCCTTATTTGACACTCTGTAATGCTATTTCCAGTGTTAGCCGGTGCCTATAAATAGCAATAATGAAGATCAGTAAATGTTTCATTCATTCAGAACAACTGAGGCCAATTCACATTGGCCATTTACTTCTAAAGAAAACAACAGTTTCAACTCCTCAAAGGTTAATAATTTAAATAAAGGTAAGAAACAAATATATTAATTCTAATATATATTTCAGGAATAAACTACTTGCTACAGAAAATTGCTGATACACTTCCAGATAATAATACATAAATGCTGATTCCCCTAGTATAGGAAATACCTGCCATTCCCATTTGGACTATCACTGACCATAAGAGTATTAACAAAAGGAAAGAAAGACTTGACTGAAACAACCCTTCTTCTTTATTTCATGAATTGCAGGAGTGAAGTATTTATTAGGCAACTGTATACATTTTGCACCTTATTGCCTCTTAGCACAGAACACCTGAGCCACATGACCATCTGCCTTTCACGTTGCAACATCAAATGCGCTGCGGCTCCCCTCCCTGGGCAAATTCTAGTAGGACACCATATTATGCATGTTAAAAGCTCTCATTTTTACACAAGAAGCCTAGTAGTTGTACTTATTAACTGAGAAACTATTTTGACTCTTTATATGGTGAACCTTGACAACATTATCCCTGTGAGTAACATATAAATGGAAATTAGATGCTGCATTTTGCCCAGAAAGCAAGCAACTATCAGCATCACTGAATCTTTGCCTTTTTCTTTTATTTTTAATTCTTTGGAACAAAAAGGCCAGCTGGCGTTATTTCCATTTCTATTATTTTCTCAAGATTTAAAGAGTAAGTCAAACTCACAATTACCATACCTCTAGATAGCAGACAGTCAGTGTGTAATAGATAAATCTGCCAGCATTGGTGATCAGCCTTTATCTTTTGAGAATAAATCCTGCTCATATTACACTCATAATTTAATTTAAAATATATTGTATTAAAATTAAACCCACCTCTTAAACCTGGTGTTATTCTTCATTCCACTTTTCTCTCGGTGTGATCATATTCATTAGAGTAGAGGGCTGCCATTTATAACTTTCTATGTCTTTTGTGTCCAGTGAACTAGAAATAGCTCGACCCAGTTCATCTGACTTACTGAATAGGTGCCTTTGTGATAACTAGGGGCTAACAGAGCACACCAAATATTATTTAGAGTCACTAAACACAAAAGCTTGCAGTAAATGCAAGCTGTTATACTTCAGGTCAGATTTACTATTTATGTAAACAGGTATAATCTTGACATCAAAGACTGAATAATTTGCAAGGAAACTAGGGCTCTGGTAGAATTTATAAAATTTGGGAATGGTACTGTCTTACTCATTCTGACTCACCCTCATAGGTCTAAGGGTCCTGTACCATGTGAAAACTGCACAGTGACTGGCAAAGCCTCCAGCTCTTACACAGAAACATTTTCTAATTCCATAGAAGGGGGTAGAGAAATCCTAACTTCCAAGCTCCTAACTGTAGACATCCTGCTCTCAAGAACAGCATCTGTAGCAGCAGCACTTAGAAATTTCACAGAAGTCAGGACTGTATGCTTTTTGGCTCCCAAACACAAAATAGTCAGTGGTAAGAGAGCAAAAATTTAAGCTGTTCTGAAACAAAGTACTTAATAAAACTGTTAAATTCTGCAGAATTAGAACGGTTGCTAAAATTTTTATTCTGTGCTTTCCACTGGGAAACATCACCATCACCCTCCGCTGGGAAACATCACCTATAGTTAACAAATAAATGCATCTTCTTCAAGTAACTTCAGAAATCACTGTTTTAAAAATAAGCCTAATTGCTAATATTGTTAACTCAAAACCAGACCTGGCTGTATCTCTATGCTAAAGATAGACAGCCCAAGTTTTACAGCCAAAAGCTCCTTTGGTTGTTAGGGAAGTGGCTTTGGAGATAGAACATCAAGAATAAATTCTGAGCTGTTACACACCTCCTTGATCCCTACCCTCAAAATATGGCCAGCAAAATATTATAAGTCAGAAAGGTATTGGATTTCCAATGGTTAACATTCCAGGCAAAATGACCAGAAATGTCCCCATACATGGTTCTGAAATTTGTAATGGGAATATCCTGTTAACAGTAACAGTAGCTGCCATGAAAGAGCTGGGTATCTGAGATCACCACCACGCCTCTCCAGCAAAGGCCTTAGAAAAGTATGCTTTTAGTGATAAATGCAGACCAAAGATAAGTATGCTTAACAAAGTAGCCCATAAACACCAATTCAGCAATTGTATCTTTGCTGTGAGTCTCTAGAACTACCTCTCTACTGCAGATCTCTCTTTTTTGTACAGACCAAAATGTTTGTTGCTATGGAAGTGGAGCTACCTTGCATTCAATGTGGCTAATATTTTTGCTATACAATTAGTAATAATGAAGAGAAATCCCATGAAGAATTTCTATTATAAATCCCAAAGAGAATGATAACTTTAATACAGAGGTTTCCAAACTTAGGGCCCAGCACATATAAATGGTACTGAGAGTTCAAACACATATAGCCAAAGATCTACAAAGGGACCTGGGGTTGCATCCCCTCACTTGAAGTAATTAAAGGCAAATCAGGGAACTGGCATCTTAATAGAAAAATACACAGCTGCAAGTTCTAAGCTTTTAAATGATTTGGTTAGTCATTGAACAAATGAGTCTGCAGCTACTAACTTTCAAATGTCGCCAGTTGGTTTACAGAGTAACCACAGTATGTGGAAATCATAACCCTGGATTATAAGTACCAAAAGTCTTTGTTCAAAATAATACAATTTCTGAAGAAAAAACAATTTGGTGGTCATTACAGCAAGATTCTTCTTTTTTTTTTTTTACAGTTGAAAACTGTGCCTGTTCACCTGGGAAGAATTTTAATACAGAAGCATTTTAAATGTTAACACCTACATAATAGCCTACAGAATGTGGCTAATAAAGGCTGATTTACCACTGTATTTGATTAAACTGTATCTCCATCCACAGAAGGTAAATGGATTCTTAAATTACTAGGGATAATTACAGCCCACAAACCTCGTAGACCCCTTGTATCAGTCCCCGTGCAATGAATAAGACAGCAGCTTACTGTGTAAGACACCCCATCTTACTGTGTATCCTGAGCTGTATAAGCAATGCTGCCATGTTATCACTATAGGAAATTAAAACAAATCATTTAAACCTCACAAGGTACCCCCCTTCCAAAGGCATTATAAGAGGCTTACTAAGTACCCTACCCAGTGAAAGGTTTTGAATGTCTCCAGAGACCAAGACTCAACCACTTCTCTGGGCAGCCTCTTTCAGTGCTCTGCTACCCTCAAAGTGAAGACATTCCTCCTCTCATTTAGATGGAACTTCTTCTGTATAAGTTTGTGTCCATTTCCTCTTGTCCTCTCACTAGGCACCGCTGAAAAAAGATTTGCCCCTACCTCTTGACACCCACCCCGTTAAGCATTTATAGGTGTTGATCAGATACCCCCTCAGTCTTCTCCAGACTAAAAAGAACCAAGTCCCTTTATTTGTAAGAAAAATGCTCAAGATGCTTTCTGGTCCTCTGCTGTACCCTCTCTAGCAGTTCCCTGTCCTTCCTGTACTCGCAAGCC
Source organism: Jacana jacana (assembly GCA_013400555.1). NCBI lineage: Eukaryota > Metazoa > Chordata > Aves > Charadriiformes > Jacanidae > Jacana > Jacana jacana. The sequence goes on along the minus strand of VZTM01033825.1, from coordinate 12,280 downwards.
CAGAATTAGACACAGTACTCCAGATGGGGCCTCACCAAGGCAGAGTAGAGGGGGAGGGGCAGGATAACCTCCCTCGACCTGTTGGTCACACTCTTCATGATGCACCCCAGGCCACAAGGGCACATTCCTGGCTCATGGTCATCCTGTTGGATTCAATGGTCTCAGAGGTCCTTTCCAGCTATGAACTTACTGTTTTCCACCAGGACTCCCAGGTCTTCTTCCTCAGAGCTGCTCTCTAGCAGGTCAGCTCCAAACCAGTACTGGTGCAGAGGCTGTGGTTTCTGGTGTTGAGGTTTGGGGTTTTTTTCATCAAATGGATAAAATACTGAACAATCAATATTTTCCAGTAAAGCTAAGTTAGGCTGAAATATTAGTGGGCAAAATGTTTTGAAATCAGCCAAATAAGGTTATTTAAAGGAAAGCTTCACAGATAGAGGATAATTGTTAGATAATTATAGAAAAAAAATTATTTAAAAGGAATACACATCCTAAACTCACGGTTTCTATACTAAAGATGTATGGAAGCTGATTTTTAGACAGAAACAGACTAATACACAGACTCTATTTTGATTTCACATCTTTCCAACTCCAGTTAAAACAAAGAAGGCAGGAAAAGATTTGGGGACTTTTGAATCCCACTCTGCATGCTGTAGGCAGTCTTTTAGAAAGGACAAAGTGAGAAAAAAGAGGCCATAAAATATTTTCTTGTTTGATAATAGGAGAAAATTGTCCAGTTTCCAAATTTCTTGTTGACTTTGCTGATAGGAAATCTGCTGTTAATGAAACCTTTGATGATAATTAATTTAATAGCAAAAAAAGTGATTCATTGTCTTTTAATTTAATGCCAAATTTTAGCCTTTTTGCTGGTATTTTATTAAAAAAGTCTGTTTCCCTTGAAAAGCCCCTAGGCAATAGTCTTAAAGTCTACAGAAAAGAGAGAGAGGAAAAGGAAAAGACTTGGCAGGACACTAATAAGAAAAAAATAAATTAATTGGTTTAAGCCAAAAGATCTTGACAATAAATATCTATCAAATGTTTATTATTTTTATAAATGCTCTTTTAACACACAAAGAGAAAACTTTGGGTATTACAGTAGCACTTATGTCTAACTCCACCACTGTTACAACTCTACCACAGCTTTGATACATTTGGTTCTGCATCACTTCTGAAACATACCCGAGTATTATTCCTGTTCTAAAGACATGTAAAACTAAACCACAAGGGACTGGGTACACGTCACCTAGTTTTAGACATCTAAATGAAGTAAGTTAGAATCTTCTGCTCCTTTAAGGACAGTAGAAAAGACAGGAACATCTAGAGTGCTAATTCTATGATTCAAAGGGCCTCCTGGAGATGTCTTCCTTCACTGACTGTAGAGAGACCTATAACATTTAAGGACCTAAATTATATACCCCAGTTCAGTACTTAAAAGTTAATCTGGGCTAAAGCAATTTAGAGATCGTCTTTACAACAGGACAACTGCAAAGGAATTGGGAACAGGACCTCCCCAAGATTCTTGTCAGAAATAGTCCTGATAAAAGAATTAGTCAGAAAACAAACCCCAACAAAATAACCCTCCCTTTTCCCAAAATACCTTCTATAAGTCACATCTAGAGAATGAAGTTATATGTAACTGTGTTAGTAAGAAATCACTACATACAGCACAAATCGTAGAATCGTTTAGGTTGGAAGAGACCCTTGAGATCATCGAGTACAATCATCAGCCCCACTTTACAAAGTTCTCCCCTACACCATAGCCCTCAACACCACATCTAATCGACTCTTCAACACATTCAGGGATGGTGACTCCACCACTTCCCTAGGCAGCCGATTCCAGTGACTGACCACTCTTTCTGTGAAGAATTTTTTCCTAATGTTCAGCCTAAACCTACCCTGCTGCAGCTTGCAGCCGTTCCCTCTTGTTTTATTGCTAACTGTCTTTGAGAAGAGACCAGCACCAACCTCTCTACGATGTCCTTTCAAGCAGTTGTAGAGCGTGATGAGGTCTCCCCTCAGCTTCCTCTTCCGCAAACTAAACGGTCCCAGCTCCCTCAATCATTCCTCATAAGATTTGTGCCCCGGGCCCTTCACCAGCTTCATTGCCTCCCTCACTGTGTCCAGTCCTAATTTGTCCTTGACTGCTGGGTTTCCCATACAGTGCTGGTGTTCTTGCAGAATCATTTCAAGTACCCCCGACACCCACTGTCCGGCTCTAATATCAATCTGTGCAGTGCTGGCTCTCCCACCTGTGCACTACAGGTTAAGCAGAAGAAGGGCTGTCTAACTGATCCCAGTCTGAGCTACATGAAGTTGCTTACATTGGCACTATATCAGCCCAGAAGCTATGTTTCATGTTATTTACCTCTGCAGAAAACAAGGTATCCAGAGTTTGGTGTTCATTTCTAGATGGACAAAATACGTTTGTGGGGAAATTCCCATACAGTATTTTTCTTCCAAGCAAATCTGATCAGCAAATTTTGCTTGCATCAGTACATTTTAGAAGAATAAAATAGATCTGAAGATCAATTGGCATGTAAGCAAAAAATCTAAGCAAAATGACAAATGAAGAAAGTGTCGGAAATATGTTAGTTCAGGTTTCAGTATTTCGTGTTGCGGATGTAGAATAGCTGAATTCCTATTTTTAATTTCAGTTTTATGTAGTACTATCACTTGAGTCTTAACTCCAGAATGAGTAGAATAATTTGAAAAAACAAACACCATATCAAATGGAGCTTAATAGGAAAGAAGAAAAAAAGAGACTGCATTACTTTTTTGGTTTTGTTTTCTTTAGGTCAAATATTCTAGCGTTATGATTGAGGAAACCAACAATTGTAACACAAATTGTGCAAAATGGAAAAAACAAATTCCAGCAGATTTTAGATTGGAATAGACATATCACTGCTATGTTCCCTAGGGATGAAAGAAGAATGTTCTGAGTGTGGCAAATGAAATTGAGGTTTGAGGTACAACATGTAATGTTGCTACAAAGTACAATGTGATTCTGGACCTATCACACAGATGAACTGCTACCAAAGGGAATTCCCAATGCTTAGTTGAAACATTTCTCAATGGACAACCAAATATGCATAAGAAACTTCTGTCTTCTTAAGTTATATATATTTTCCCAAATGATTTCATTTATTTGGAAAATGATACCATCACCTAATAATTTTCATATAATACATTTAATTAATAAAAAAAACCCCTGTGAGTTACTATGACAACTACAACATGATTGTTTTTCTAACACTCGGGCACATTAACCAAGAAACACACTCCTCGAGTCACATATGTGCTATTGTAAACTTTCCATTTTGCTCTAACAGATGGGATGGCTGAATTACAATAACATCATTTATGTGAGGTAAACTTCTTCAATTTCTTCTTCAGCCCATGTCTTATTTGTCATAGTAACTAATGCTGGGTCTTTTGATGACAACTTTTTAGCCCGTAGACTTTATCAGGCTATTGTAGTGATACTGATAGTGCTCCTTGTGTTATGCAATGCCAGTAAAGGGAGTATATAGAGAGTAGAAAATGTGGCACATTAAATGAATTACCAGTTGCCCACAAAAAGCAACCTGATACACATTTCACTCAGTTCTGAGTTATTTTAGGCATTTCAGTGTCCTTGGTTCATCCTTCTTGACCAACCTTCTACAACTGTGTGACATTTGCTTACTGCTCTCTCCCGACACTTTCTCTGAAAGTGGTTGAGCAAGTCCAAACTTTTTTTTTTATTATTTTTTTACAACAGACAAAACCAGTCGCTTTTTGCAAGGAAATTAAGAACTTGAACATGAAAAAGGTTTGTATTTGAAATTGCCTGTATTATTCACATCTGCAAGTTGGCACCAGGACAGCTTTAGCTAACACTATAACATTCTTACGTATGACAGTTTCAGCCACAGTTAACACTCTTTTCTGCAACTAAGAGTTCTGAGGATATTTTAAAAAATTCTCCCTCCAAATAGGAACTGTTAAAGCATACACAGTTTTAATGAACTATTTAGCTACTTGTAAGGTCTTTTAATGACAGGCATTCAACAGCCCTACCCCCCCTGAAAATTCAAAGGCTATTCCAACTTTGTGCTAAACTGTCTCAGAATTATAAACTTGTGCTGATGATATAAATCAATAAGAACTAATTAATGTCTAATTGTAAGTAGAAATGAAACACACCAATACAGCATCTCTGGAAAGTTGTATCTGTGAAATACTGCCATGTAAATAATGGCTTTATGTTTATTCAAATACCAATTTGATGTGTTAAAAAATAGCAAGAGTTTTCAAAAACAGGCAACAGAAGAATATGTAGCAAGTAAGAGTTAAGCCACTAGTAACTTTATATGTATTGTACTATTAAGTTTACTTCTGCAGAAGTATAATTATCAGCATGTATTCAAGCCAAGAGAGTCAGGGACATAAGTATGTCCTTTACTAATGCCAACACAGATTACAGAAAATTACTATGAAAATTACCACATAACTGAAAAGGCCCAAGGACACAATGGTTTTCTAAGTGAAGTAAAAAAAGCAGTGCTTGGTCCAACCTATCTAAAATCTAGCTAAGAGAAAGCAAAAGACAGACACATATTTTTTTTTAAGTAGGAAAAAATTACTGAGAATTAATATCTAGATAAGTTATTTCTACCAAAATAATGGAGGAAAAACACGTCATAATCGCAGCATTGTCCATTCTGATAAAAATCAGGCATCTGATTTAAATGTCTTTAAAATTTTAAATTTTGAAAGTTCCAAAAAAGTAGTTGCACCATTTCATTGTTACATCTGGAATAGAGACAAACATTTTCCTACTCTGATGAGTGCCAATCTTTACTTTTAGTGCAGCCTACATTGATTGTAAACTATTTTAGTAAGAGTGACAAAGGTGAACGAATAGGTAATTAAGCTAATAGCTTATGAAAGACCAGATTCTGTTTGTATTACAAGCAACAGGAAAGTTGATTTATCAGAGCATAAAGGTACATGTATTTAAAATCAGAAATGCAACAATTATCAATCATAAATGAGAATATCCTGCAGCAATAAATTCTGAAAATGCAGTGATAACACAATGAAAAATTAATGCTATGATCCCAAAAGAGCTGAAATTAAAAAGGATTTTGTCAGCTAATTCACTGAGGATTCAGGATGTCCAGGCTTTCTATTGCTTTAGCTAAACTTTTGGATATAAGAACAGAGGAACTTATATTTAAATTTAAATATCTGAAATTATTCTAACACTATTTAAAATATTGAGCTACTCATTAGTCAAATACTGCATCAAGGTTACATCTCCAAGATCACAGATGCCTTGATCATGCACATACTAGTAATTTTCTCTTTTTACAGAATTTGGGTATTCATCACAATTTTCCATTTAACGTGACAAAGTGCCTTTCAGAACTAAAAAACAAAGCACAAAAATGAAAATTCAGCTTTGAGTTTCAAAACAAACAAACAACCCCCCCCCCCCCCTTCTTGAACTCCAAGCCTAAAAACTAAGTTATAGACCATCTCCTGCCCACACACTGCATGTGTGACTGACGGCAAGTCAGTGACTGTAGGGTGCCCCACACAAGCAGTGGGACTGCCTGGTAATGTCATTCAGAGTGTGACACTTCTGTTGGAGCAGTCTTGGGAGGCTATTTACCAGTCTGTGCATCACAGCAAAAAATGCTTGTAGTGTAATGCACTCTCCTGAATAACTCAATATGAAAGTTAAGGTAACAGACTTGTTGGACAGTAGTAAATCATTGTCAAACAATGAGAGACACATTGATGGTTATAACTCTTTTCTCTGCTGACACATCAATCTATCTGTCATTCAATTCAGAAAAGAATCCATTACATTAGTATGTTTCCATGGGTAAGTTGAGAAATTCAGATTTTAATCTAATCAAATATAAATTTTAGGTTGTTTAAATTTCTCCTTATAAGAAATGAAGTTTTAGTTTAAGAAAAGAAACATTTAGAGCTGATATGCACTACATATTCATGCCAATAAAGAACTTAAAAAAAAAAATTAATATTGCTTCTGGAGAACATAATATTGTGTAAACCAGACATGAAGCTGCTACAAATATTATCTTTCTTGAAACTAGAATATTGTCATTCACAAGGATACAGAGGCACCAGAAATATTTTAGGTATATTAAAAGTTCACAGGAGTCTTTCCTTACTCATTCATCAAACAGAATTAGCTGATACATATTTTTTCAATCAGATACATACTAATGCTCCCTTAAATAAATAACAACTTTAAAAAGCATAATTCTACTAAATCAATGGAGCTGCCCCTGTAGGCCCAGATGGAGGTGAAAATCATAGAAGGCTGAGAGACAGGCTCCTTGAATTCATTTCTAACGCCAAATGCACATTCTGCATAGAAGCTCATTTTTTTTTGCAAGTTCACATCTGCAATTTTTGAGGAATTTGATTCAGAGAACCATCAGAACACAATTAATCTGAACTAGATCTATAAGAATTCATCTTTCACATCTTCAGAAAAGAGTGAAGCGTTTCATGGTATTTCACCTTTAAAGTGAAGGTTCCTTCTTCACCCATGAACTATTATTTTCAGCCTAATACTGTTCTCTGAAGATCACTTTAGTGCCCAGTCAAGCATAACTCATTTGCTTTCTAGTCTAGAAGTGCAAAAATACTCTTCCCTAATTCAGTCCACATGGCTAGATCTCGAAAACTACCTTAATGAGACTCCTATAATTCTTTTCAGTTTTTTGAATATTTTCATTAATGACAAGGAAAAGCATGGACACTCATGAACTAGCAAGATCATCCTGGGCTAAAGGAGCAAAATACAAATTAATTTTTTCAATAGATTGGAACACATAAGTGTTGTTGCCATCAGTACATATGTTCTTTAAGTGTGTCAAGAGAAGACAGCATTAAATTATACAATGCCAGATATGCAGAAATGATGATTTACTATTGATGTTATTCTCTAGGAATTTTGTCTGAAACATCAGAAAGGTTATTTAGCTTAAAAAAAAAAAATCATGTTTCTCAGTATTTTGATACTATGTTGGTCCCTGTGCTAGCATTTTTATATATTTTTAAAAGATTATGGTGAAAATATATGGCAATTGCTTATAGAATTTTACACAATTGGTTATGTATTACTGACTTGTATATCATTACTGCAAAACTTGTCTAGTTTTGTCTCATGGATCCATGAGAGTTCAATATGAATATTGGCAGATGTAATAATGTAAACCTTAAGGCTCAGGCAGAACAAAGAACTTTTATTTGTCTATAGTCCATGGTCTGTAACTTATTTACCTCCACACATATTTCTATCTTTGTGTAAACAATTTTGCATTTTACCCTTCTGCTTACTTTTTGGTCTGTCTTGCATCAGGCATATTTTAGATTAGTACTCAGTACAAAATATTTAACTTGAAAATCTAGGCACTATTGCTTCCATGGTAGGCAATCAAGACAGAGAATGCATATTTTTTTTTCCTCTCTTAACCTAGAGGTGACCTGCCACTGGAATGCAGTTTCCTCTTTCATCATCATTACTCCATAAAACACTAATAGCACTGTGTCTTGCAACACTTAAAAAAAACCCTAAACAAACAAAACAACCCCCTCACAGACCAGTAATTACTGCTTAGATAATAATAAAAAAAAAGAAAACGGGAATTTTGCTTTATAGCTCAAAGGTGGACACAAATATAACAAATAATGGGAAAGAAATTTAGATCCTGTTTTCCCTGTGACACAGTGTGGCAGGCTAGCAATAATAGCATGAATTTGGGGACAACGGACACAGTCACACAGAGAAGCATGTGCAGATGCTTGCTTGCCTATGAGAAGAGGCCGGCTGGAGAATACTTCAACTAGAAGCATTTTTCAGCAGCTTAAATTTTGCCTGCAAACACTCACCTTTGGACAAGGAAATTGAAAATGAACAGGAAGGTACTCTTAAACTTGTTTCAGTCCATGCTTAAAATATTTTAAAAAGTTTGGGTAACTGTTTAACTCCACTAGATAATGAGAATTATTGTTGTTCTACTTGTACTGGTGCAGCCCGTAAGCACCGGGTGCAGAGGAGGCTGTCTGTGCTGACAAACAGAAACCAGGAGCAGTGAGCGAGCTCCGATTCCAACTGTGAATACACAAAAACACCGACAAGCAAGGGACATTTAAGGAAATACCAAGGCACTATTAATCAGCATGACAGGCAACAAGCTTTGCACATCAGCAGCTGTTGCCTTGAGAAATCTCAAGGAGTTAACCCTGCGAGGTTTCATGTGCCACGGATCCTGGTGGATGCAGTCTTTTGGTTCCCGAATGTCAGCCATGTAGATGTTGGAGGGAAATGAGGGAGGCTGTTCTTCAAAGAGAAACTACTAAACCCCACTAAAAATAAGAGTGAGCTCAACTGCCATATAGTTCCAGAAATTTATAGCCATGCTAATAAAACTAAAAGTAAAATAGTGGTTAGAAGGAGTGGATATATGACTCTAAACACTCTATTAATCGGAATTTCTGCAAACATGAGACAGAAGAAGTTATTTCTTTTGCAGTATTTCCTAACAGTTATTTGGGAATTTCCAACTCCTTGTAGGCTTAAATAGATCTCAAGAGAAGCATAAAATTATTGAATTAGTTTCCAGATATGCTAAGCCTTTTAGCTCACATTAAATCAATGGCAAATGAGGTACACCGCATCTCTAAAAAGCAGATTACTCATTCAGGAAAAAACACAACTTTGAAATATCTAGCACAAGTGTTTTTAAAATTCAAAATGTATCAGTAATTAACGGTTTGGTGACTTGAAATCTTTCAATTAGGATTTTCATTAGATAAAAAATTTCATATGACAGTTTAGTACAAACTGCACCTGCAATTTTCAGATATTTTTTTTTTTTTGCTAATAATACCAACTGCCTATAATAGCAACCACAAAGAAATATATTTCTTTAATTCATAGAATTCTTTCCATTGAGAGTGGAAAAAATGGACTATATGAATTATTCTTGTTTTGCATGTGTTAATCTAATTCTGTGTTTCCATTTACATTAAAAACTGTTTCAGAAGACTTGTGTAATAAAACAAAACAAATTTTAGTGTTTCAGTTCTGCAGATATGATTTAGCATTCAAAAAAGCACCTTTACAAATCAACTCATTCTGCTGCATTTTTTAACTTTTGTAAACAGATTGCAGAGAAGGAGCCAATGCAGATCTGGACATCTTGTATGTCATCAGGCACAGCTTTTGAGTTTTTTATTGCATAAGGGATGGATTTCTGACAACACATTTTAAAAATTGCTTCTTATCCAAAAAACGACAGGCAAGAAAATTACTCATGAAGAATAATCTTTGTTCAGTAAGTGTAGTCCCCCCACGTTCTTTGCAATGGCTGAGTAAGTTGGCTATGAGTGTGGAACACCATACGGATTGCAGAGGACAAAATCTACCCAAAATGCTACAGTGTGTTTCCACAGCAGTTCATGGCTTCTACTCCAGCCCCTGGGGGTGGTGAAAGAAGAGTCATCTGAGCTTCCCATAACCAGGGGCCTGTAACTACCAGATCTTTTTGTATAAGAATGCAGACAGATCTTTTAGACACCTATCACTGGACAGTACACTCATACGAAAAACTCACAAATTTTACTGACTTTCAATAGTTGTTACCACAGTTACATGGATTATGATAGTTATATAGGGTTTGAAAAAAGCTGTTAGCTTTTCAGTAGCATTTATTAACGAAATAATTATGAACGAGAACGAAAGGGTTTTTTTTGAATGGCAACTCTAAGGAGAGGAAATGGTAGAATTAAGTGGTCACTGTTCATCATAGCAAAGAATGAAGAGTACTTCAGGTTTTGGTGTTAAGGCATATAAAATACATTTATCAATGCAGTAACATTTGTATAAAAAAATCTGTTTTAGCTAGTTATAATATTTTAATAAGAAAAAGCAAATCTCACTTTCAGATTTCACACACTTCTAAGTTAATGTAATCAGCTGTATCAAGGAAATTAAACTTCTCACTGGGCAGATCCAAAGCAGCTGTTTTTAGTGTACAGGTTTAATCAAGAAATAAATATTGTTAAAGGATGATGCAGAAGAAAGATGAAACTATAGTGCTGAGAAGTGCATGCTATTTGATGAAAAAAAGTTCTGCTTTTATCTGTAGTAATGATCTCAGAAGGATAATGTAAAAAGATTTAGGAGCATTAAAAAATTCTTACCTGGAGAGAATTTGAGAAGACTAGAAAATCTACTTCATAAAGCTATGAATAAATATATATCATACAAAACTTACACTCATTAATGCTATACATAGAACATGCAGAGTTCCCTCCCTTGCGTTCAGAAGCAAAACCGAAGAATAACCAAATACCAGGTTGTTCCTCTCTACTAAGCTTGTGGTCTTGCCTACAAAATCTTCACTAGGGGCTCGGAGTCTCTGCTTTCTTTGTCTGGATTTCCTACACAGAACTCCTGTCTCATCTCTCTTCTACATAACAACATATTATTGAAACCCTTTAGTACTTCAAATTCTCTACAGAACAGACAATTTTTGTGAACATGACAGGTTCACAGGTGACAGCACATGTATTCTCCTTTCCTGTTTACTGGCCTTTGATCCTGCAGGTAATCTATAGTTACTGTGAATGTGTCAGTCTGCAACTGCCCATTGTCCTTCAGCCTTCATCCTTGGTGTCACACACCCAGCAAGCCTCTCCTCTAGCAGCTTACCTTCTTTCTCAAAACAGTAACAACACATATGTTATAAGTCCTTTTCTTTAAATACTGCTAGTACTGCTCGTTACAACCCCTCAGCTACTTTTTTATTTATAAACTTGTTGCCCTTCTCCAACATGTTAGAGTACTGGAATTAACTTCTAAAGAATGGTGTTCTGATGTCATCTTACCCTTTGTAAGGCCTTTCAGCTTTCACTTTACATTTAATCCATCTAAAAATTTAATTAATAACTGATGGTCAGAGACCCAATCCTGGCCAAAATGTAAGTTCTTTCTGTTCTGATCTTTTGTAAACGCTCTGCTTCTCTCTCTAGTGATCTCTTCCCTTCTTCTTGCACAATTCTTACACATTTGTTCTTTGCATTACTTGACACTGTTTCAACTACAGATACTGAATCACAAATTTACTTATCTTCACATTAAAAAAAATAGACGTAAACTTTGAAATTAACTAGCAATCATCTAAGACCTCGAGTCATACAGTGGAAAAAACTCCAACAGTTTCAATTAATGCACTTTACACGTTACGTCTATGTGAAACAGAGGAATGAGCTGAACACAAACTGCACTTCTTTTCCAATAAATGCTACTTAGCCTTACCTCATACCATTAGCTGAAACTAGGCCCATGAAATCTCAATTTTCCCAGACCAATGGGAATAGTGGAAAATAGTACACAACAAAATAATAAAACCAGCTTAGTTTTACTTAAAAAAAAATTAACACTTTGTCAATTTCCTCTTCCAGTGATTGATGAAGTAATATGAAAATGCACCAAAATACTGTTTTCACTGTTGTTTTGAAAAACAAACATATTGAGTTCAACCAAATAAACTATTGCAGAGAGAGAAAATGCACTTGCAAGGCAAGAACACAATACAGTACAGAAAAGTAGGTAGAAGTACAGAGATAGTGGTATTCTGTTAGCTGACAGACTAATCGGGAACAAAGTGCTGACAGGCCCTAGAATGCAGTGGAAAAATGCAGAAGTCAAAGCTGAAAATCCCACAGGGCTTTTTATGCCCTCCCTTCTATGATTGTCTTGTTGATAAAGATGCACAAGCTCCCATAAACTAGGGACACATCTCAGGTCAGGGCTTTTGCACAGTGCAAGGAAAACAGAACGCTAGAAGAGCCTTGGCAGACAGACTGCAAGAACTGCCCAGACATGCATGATGCCCTAGACCACTCCATCTCACATACAGTACACACATCTGAGGCACTACGCAAGTGTCTTCAGGGGTTAAGGTGAGAGTTAAAGCATAATTCTTCAAGAAGAGAAGTTCTTAATAAAGCAGCCCTTAGGAGCAGCATCGATGTGACTATGATGAACCAAACCTCAAATAATTTTCAATGGTTTTAAAGAAAATAAAAAGAACTAGTGAAATTCATAATGCAGATCTGATCTATTACAAAAAGTCTTACTGAATTTTCAAATTCATATAAATCTGCCTTCTAAGTTTTGTAGCTCATTTATTAAAATACTTAACTTTGGATCAGAACTCCAGAAGCTTTGGAAACAGATGCATGAATT
>VZTM01033824.1:52029-71358 GCA_013400555.1 Jacana jacana | reverse complement strand
TTAGAAAGATATTTTGTAGTCCATGTGCCAAAGATGCTTTGAGATTGTGGGAGGAATTTGGGATACCACAGCCACTGTTCCTGTTGTTAATTATTGGGGGCGTTTACATCTTTTTTAAATATGGTAATTTAAAAAATAAAATTACTATGATACATTTAGAACAAAGGGATTAATGAATAATTCATTAGTATATAGATAGTGTAAATGCATCTTTGCACTTAAAGTAGATTAACTAATATCTGAAATAAATCATTGCAAAAGATGCAAATGAGTTTTCCACTGCAATCATATTTTATTCACACTGTATATTTATAGCTGTATTCAGTTATTCAGTGTACAGCAATAAATGCCTCTATGAAAACAAAGCTATCTAGATTAAGTCCAAGCTATTTAAGTGGGCTTTAGGCTGTTTTCCACATACATATGCAATTTTTAAAAAGCACTTTTCTCTGGAAACAGAAAAAAGCAAATTTGATAAAGACGAGCATTTTCAGTTTTTCACAATAACCTTATTGCTCCTATGATGCCTGTGTATAGCCTCTTAGATGTAAAACTGAAAAAGATCCTGAAATTAGACCTAAGGCATAAAACTTCACAGTATCAGAAACATGTTATTTTGATGAGCTAAAGACAAGAAACCAAACACCCCTTAAAAAAAAAATTCCCAAACAAAACATTAAGATAAATACGTCTCTCAGCCATTTACTCCAAAGATTATTCTTTCCTCCTGCCATATTCCAGTAGTCTTAACGAAAACAGTTTTTAAGTAGTTTTGAAGCTTTCGTAAAACATGACCCATTTCTCAGGCAATAAGAACAAAAAACACACCTGTATTTTCTTTTAGTAAATATTAAAATAAGGATATGAGTTACTTTGGGTGAATTAAAATATCAGAGATCAATAACAAAATCCAAACAACCATTTTATTCAAGTAGTAGAAAAAAGCAAAGGAAATGTATCTGAAACTTCCCCTTCTCCCAGCCCAGAGACAGGGAAAGGTCTCCTTTTAGCCAAATGATTTAACACAAGCATATGTACACAATCAAGTCAATGTGAATGTTCAGCAAAAGCTTGAAGAGGAATCTTTGCACTCTCTTCTCCCCACAGTAAGGACACTTTACATATTGGGCTCCCTAATACTGCTACAAACTGATTTCTATTGAGATCCAGAACTACCTCTCTCAGCTTTCCTATGAGCATCTGCATTTTCTTTCTACAGAATTTAAACTAAATTTATAGTAAGCCCAGAGTTGAGAAAGTCTGCTAAGGAGTACCTAGAAACTCTAACCGTAATGTTTCAATGTTATCAACAATTAATTCCATACATTATAGTTTCTCAAGTGTAATAAAACTCCCAAACCTTTGAAACCTCACTATATAATGATGGGCAAGGATTTTCAATAGCATAGGGAAATACAGACTTAATGCATGATTTACATATGAACTTTGTTTCTTTAATTTTATTTTTAATTTATTTATGTCCCAGCATATTCAGCTAATTCCTGGCAACATAAATTAAGCTTTGTTCCTATGTTTCCAGTGTGCTGGTTAGTCAAGTTTGACTAAAAGCATACATTCTAGACCAAATTTCAAGTAATACCAATTCTGAAATTAGGTTTACTTTGTAATGAAACTATGTGCTATTCTAGAAGTGTCGACATAAATTATAGTATTATTTCATGCATATAAAAGCTTGCATTATTTTCTGTTTGGGCAATTTGGACCTTTTCCTCATGAGTTAGACCTTGCATGGACTTCTGGAAATTAAAACATCCACTATCCCCAATCACAATCAAGAACTATACGAGGTTTCAGTACCTGGAGTAGTACCTTGCCTTAGAACGGTACCAAAAAGGATCTCTCACCAACGGTGTTCTACTTTGAGCAGTAGCAACAGTACAGAAACTCACGGACACTTTCCTTGTTTTTTATCAAGGACATTTGGATTCTGGTGTGACCACTTCAGAGAATTTAATTTCCTAGTTCTTGTGTTCAGTCTCAATACACTTACAAGAGGATCTTACTCATAAAAAAATATGCTTGAACAAAAAGCATCTTTCCCAAAGACATCTGATATTGTCTAGAGGCCTTGAAATGCTAGATTACCATACTATACAGAACAGACAGAACCATTACCATACAGAACATACTGTTCTGATTGCTGCATACCCTCACTGTTGTTAAACTGTACCCCATTCCCAGTCTGAACTTTCCTCAACTTCCAGACACCAGATCTTTCTTTCTCCTGATGATAGGAAGCTTGTCTATAAGTACAATCTCTTTTTTAGGCATTCAGAGGCTTAAGCTAAAAGACAGTTTCCTAAATGATCCTGGTATCAAAGCACTGTTTCATATAGAGCTGCTTATGCAAGATCATTTAACCAGTATTAAGGAATAGCCACACAATCATCACTGTTCTGTGCACATCTCAATATTCTTCTCTCTTTCCAAATGCAAATAAGGTTACAAGGCACAGTATCCAAGCAGTCAGTGTGGGCATCATTCTTCCATTGAATGGTGTGGCTTCAAGGACAGTTCTGCCTAATCAAAGGAAACATGGTGGCAACTATACACATTTCCATATGCTTCTCATTATATTTGGCTTTAGCAAGGATGCACAATCAAAACTATTTCAGCATTTCTCTGAAATCAGAACATCTGTTACGTATCAAGAGAGATGTCCTAAAAACCTACATAACACTGGTTTTTATTTTTCTATTAAGCAGCAAAGCATTCTATATTTATGTGCTTTATCATGAGGATGCCAGGGACTTTATATATACATGAGCTAAATATTCATCTGTTAAGCATTGTCCAGTAATCAAATCCCATACTTCTAACCCTAGCATGCAAGATTGGTTAACTTTCCCCCCCCCTGTTTTAGGACATTAATTTTAGCACAATTCAGTCATCACAATTCTTGGTTACAGACATAAAGCCTGTACTTCAAGGCTGCTGTTTCTCAACTGAATTAGAAACTGGAAGATGAAAGAGCTCCTTGAAAGATTAGTCATTGATATCTCAGGATTCTCATGACTCCCTGATAGGTGTTTTCATTCTGCCAAATCTTTCTTGTCTCCTACAGAACCCTGACAGTTTTACGTATGGCTTGTCTGTATAAGTAATTAGAGGAAAAGTACATAAGAGAAAAGGCATACTTACTACAATGCTACTTCAAATTCAAAAAAAAACTTGCAATGGAAACAATTTTAATCAATGATCAAGGAGAGCTCAGTAACAGGTGCTAGTCACCCCTCCCCTTCACAGATCTATAGGGTGGCTTGAATCACACCTAATTTTATACACCTAAATAAATGGCAAGATCTCTTGCCTTTGCTACTCTCTGGAAAAAATATAGAAGGGATTGAGGAAGAGTTTTATTGTGCAGGTGTGAGGGCTAACTCTAGTTATCACACCTGCACAGATGTGCGTGCTTCTCTGGGCAAACCCTCTGCAGCCCAAAACCTCGTGCAATTGTTTAGATGCCCATGGGTAAAACACCTGGTGTTGTGCATGGTGATCATGCTGTACTGCGAGCCTGTGCAGTTTTGAAAGGCAGCACAGTGCCCCACAGCTCAGCCAGAGGGGGTGGGCAACTAGAACTGCATCACAGGTTCCCCTGTGACAGCCCAGCAGGCACCTGTGACACATCTTCTTGAGTGTAGCTGAAAGCACCTTTCAAATCCTGAAAGTCAAACAAACAACAATCTCTACCACCCCCCCTCACCCCCCAAAACACCACACTTCTGAAAACATACATATTAGAGACTTATATAGATTATATAAGTAACATAGAATATTCAGTGGTTTTATATTTCTCTTATATCTAACATAAAAAAGGTCATGATTAAGAACTGCTCACATTGAGATGAAACTCAAAGCAGAGGTCAGCAACAAAAATCCTTAGAATTTAATTAATCTGATGCTTTGAAAGTGATACCTTCTAAGCTTTGATAACCTCCTTTAATTAAAGTTTCCCTTCAAGCCTCTAAACAAATATCACTGAATTAAGTTGTGTTAAACCTCCTCAGGGGTTGTGTTGGGGAACAGACACGTTGCAATCCATGTGTTAAGCAAATCTTATCATGAAGCAGAAATAAGACTTCCTAATTTATGTATATCCTACTCTATTTCCCAGTTATATTGTGATGAAATGGTTTGGCTTCCACAGCTGTTCTTATTTGCACCAATACTTTTTTTTTTTGTTAGGAAAACTTGTTTGGTTGTTTGGTTTTTTTCTTTTAAGTGAAACAAGAAAAGAGAATAATTACCCAGCTATTCTTCAGACTACATGCATGATGAAGAGCAGACTAAAAAGGCTCAATGATCAAACAACATGATATGAGCATAGGAAAAAAGATTAAAATAAATGAGCCATACAATTGTGACTTAGAGGAGACGTTTCTCTCGTTGGAGTTTGTTTGTTTTAATGTTACTACTTCTGACAACTATTTCTCACAGGTTTTTTTCCTCCAGATGTTGTTTCTTCCCTTAGATTTTTTTCCTCTCCCAAAAGTTTAATTAAAAATATAACCCCACCTTAACAAACACCCAACCATGTTTTGAAAATTTTTTCCTTGCCTCAAGGAAAGCTGAATACAGGGTTTATTCATGCTTGAATTTAGTAGATACTCGCAGTAGTTCTCAACTAGCTTAGTTTCTGCCTTTAAATTTTGCAAATAGATGGCATTAGGTCTGAACACATCTTGGATGAAGACTGAGAATTAATCTGTAGGGTATTAATTTTTCTCTCTTGGTTGGGGTTTCAATCGACAGCTTGTAACAGTTTCTCAGCTCTAAGATGGCTGTCCAGCAGGCCCTGCAAAACTACCAACATTTTGCCACATTCTCACATCCCGTAGGCTGTGCAGTTAAAAGTGTTCCTGGCTTATGGTGGAAGCCTGAGATAAATATATATGCCTATAACATGTTAAGTCAGTAGAATGCAGTTGAGCTTCTTAAGTCCACTAACCAAAGTGACAATGCTTCCATAACACTAATAACAGCACCATGAGTGCTAGCTGAGAAGGAGAGAACGATGCATTAGATGTCCTATGGAGAGAAGATCTTGTAGTTCAGGTTGAAGAACAGCCTTTTAGATGCCACAACCGCTTGCACAAAAACATTGCTAGCCCTAATATCACCAAGCAGGGACCAAGACCTGACTCAGAGTACCTCCTTCTGAGCATCCTACATTCAGACTCTGGATGCAAGCACTCTCTAGAGAACAAAAGCTATTCTCTGCCTGTTTCTCACTAATGCACAAGTGCAGAAGGAAAGAAAATAAAAATAAATGAACCAGATAAAGAAAAAAGAACAAGAATTGAGTTAAAGCTACAGCTAAAGTCAATTGACAAGAAGTTGGTCCCTCTGAAAACTTTATGCTTCTGCCTCCTGTGCTTAGAGAACACCAAGAAAAGAAAGAAAAGGCAACAACAGTAATTAAAATAGAATTGCCTGGATTGGAAAGGACCTTTTAGATTAATCTAGTCTGTCAACCTAACACTGATAAAAAAAATAATCACTAAACCTGTCTTTTAAATCACCAGGGATGGTGACTCAACCACTTTCCTGGGCAGCTTGCTCCAATGCCTAATAACACTTTTAGTCTAAAAAAAAATTTCATAATATCCAGTCTATACCTTCCCTAATGCAACTTGAGACCATTTCCTTGTTTCTTATCACTTGTTACTTGGGAGAAAAGATTAACCCACACCTCTCTACAACCTCCTTTTCAGGTATTTGTAGAGTGATAAATGTCTCCCCTCAGCCTCCTTTTCTCTAGAGCTAAACAATCCAGCTCCTCTACTTGACTATTTGCTTTTGTTTTCTTTATAGAATTTCCTCTCTTCCTCTACCCAACCTCCAGCTTGAAAAGTCAGACACAAACATGTATAAACACTACAGATGATATTTATGTTGTCTGATCCTACACAGGGTGGTATCTTCAGACACCAAACATACACATTTTTTAAAATGGTATAAAGTCTCGCCTGACTGTTGCAGATATTTCACCTCCATAAGTATTTTGCAAAACCCATAAACAGTCTAACCAGATTAGTAGGACAGGAGAAACATCTCACAAAATTTATTCCATATTGCTGGAGGTCAAAACAATGCACCACTTCTTTTATTTCATCACTCTAGTGCACTAATTTTAAGCTAGAACAAAAGAACTGATATTTATGATCATAAATAGCCAAGGCATAATATTCTAAACAGTACTACCCTATCTGTAAAGAACTGCTTCCTGTGCAGTATCATCCTCACAGAATAATGTCCTGAACATTCCTGCTCATTCCTTATTTTTGGTGACTATTAACACCACACAGAAGAACTGTCTGGCAGCACAATCTCACAAGTGGATGCTGTATTGCAGATGCATCTAAGAACCAAGTTCAGTCTAATCAACAGAAACAAGCAAATTGATCTCACAACGAATTTCATTAGGATAAACTTTGTTCTCAGTTTTCTGAAGTCAATTGGAGCAACTTCCATCCGATAACAGTGTTGCTCCGAACAACATTGGTACAACAGTGCATTCAGTTGACTTAACTATGGATGAGCAACAAATAAGATTCAGTTCCTTCCACCAAAATAATTTTTAATAATGTGCACATGCAAGTGTTTCTGCTGGATTTGTGAGATCTCCAAGAGCTTTAGGGATTACTTGGTTAAGTCATGACATTCCAGGCTGCACGGCTGTGGCTGGCTGGTGCTACCTGACAATCCCATTGCTCTGCCCAGAGGATGCCACTCAGCTCTGCCACTAGATTTTTTCATCTGGTTTCTTTAACAGGGAGAAAGTAGCTTTACCAACAAATTTTATAGCCTGATTTGCAATGCTGCCCTGGGAGACAGAACTGGAAATTTACACAAACTGTTAGGGTTTTAATAGCAACACATTACAATAAGCTTATTAAATAGAAGCCTGTGATTGAAGGTGATTGCATAACTTCTGTTGTCAGGTAATTAACAATAATGCATAGAGGGACTTGCTTGCAATACATTTAAGATTTTAAATATTTGCAATGTATTCCCCCTCTTCTTACCTGCCCAGACATAATCTGTTGTTATTGCTACTCTTTATTACTTTGTTAAGCACCTTCCCTGTATTAGGTGCCAGCAGGATCCTTCCTGGCAGAGTGAAAACAGCATTCCAGTTGTAACAAGTGTAGAGGGGATTCTTTATTCTGGCTATGGGAGACAGAGAGCCTCTTACCTTACCACTTCTTCAGCGCAGCTCTTGCTGCTTCATGTCAGCAGGCAGGGCCTCCCCTATCCATGGTCTTGTCTACATGCTCTTGGAAAGGACAGAGGACCATGCTGCACTGGCTCCCCATCAGCAACAGGACAGCAGATGGAAATGTGGCTCCCTGCTGGCCCTGGCAGGTGACAACTGTGTTGCCCTGTCCTTGCAATTATGTCCTGGTGGGTGCAACCTTAGCAAGACGGCTGCACATGGAGTTTGGTAGACAGCTACCTCAGCCTTGTAACTAATGGTATCCTCTCAGGGATTATAGTCCTACACACTCAGATTTTCTTTTTTCAATTGTATTACTAACATAGAATCAATTAGGGTGGAAGAGACTCTTGAGATCATCAAGTCCAACCATCAGATCTACTCTACAAAGTTCTCCCCTACACCATATCCCTCAACACCACATTTAATTGACACCCACTCACATGGGTGACTTAAGACTTAATTGGGAAAGTCTACTGATAAACCTCTTACCTATATAAAGATATTCAAAGTGTTCTTGCCCACCCTGCTATGTGTATAAAGGAATAATTTTCAACCCATCATTTAGATTGCAGAATTTATGTTTCTAAGAAAGGTTTATGTGCTTCCATAAACTCAGGTGCTCAGACCAAGAATATGAACCAAAGATTTAATTTTCTTAAATAAATAATCAAGCACTGACAGAGCATTTGAGTATCCTATAAAAGGATATTAGAACCCTTAAAAACAAATCACTTTTCTGTTTAAATATGTTTGCAGAAAACTACATTTGAACCCATTAATAATCCATTGTTTTTAAAGAAGTTCAAGAGAAATACCAGAGGAGTTTTAGTTTTTGCAAAAGTATGAGACTCCATCAGCCAGCACTGCAGGGACAGGGAGCACTGAACTACTTTGTGGGCACTGACACTCAGGAGAGCAGAGCCAGGAGCACAGCCTTTGGTACAAGGGCCCGTAGTAAAAAATCAGGCAGGCAGGAGAAGAGTGCTTTAGCTTTAGAAAGAAGGATATTCACTTCCTTGAGTCAGGGGTGGAGGCTGCTTACAGCGTACTATGTGTATCCTTGCACCCGTGGATGTAAAACAGATCTAGGACAGGTCAAATAACCTGGCAAGACTTCGGGATTTTTCTCCTGCATTCCTGCAGCCGCTGTCTTTGCTCATTGTTCTGTATGAAGCCCTCAATTCTCGAGGCCCTAATTGAAGGGGAGGGGGGAAAGTCCTATCAAAAAGCTAATCACTCCAAACAGATGAATGTCACAATAAATTAATTTAGCAAAATACTCATTCTCTGACAGCCTGTCACACAGTACTACAGGGTACACACCCAACTGCAGCTGAATGAAAAACACGAATCTGAAATTTTCATTTGACACAAGCAATTCCCTAGGATTTTCAATTTCCAGGGTTTCTCAGCACAATAGAAAAGGAAATAACAACCCTGTATTATATCTTCATCAGAAGATTAAGCAATTTGCTTTGTCACAACCCAGATACAACCTATCTATGCCGTTGCTCCTTTTGGTCATATGTCACAAAAAAACCCAGACAAACAAACAAACAAAAAAACGGGGCAGAAAGGCCATCTCTTATATTCCTCTATTATTTCCTGTTTTATTTTTCCAGAGCATCCATCTTAAGGCCCCTCATTTTCTTATTTTCTCCATGTGCTTCTACTCCCATTGACAATGCCTGGTCTTCTTCCCTCCTGACTTTACAGGTGCCTTACCTTGGCCTCAAGAAAAGTCTTCAATTTACCCCGTAACCTGTGCTCCAAGGTCGTACAGCAGAGCTTGACCTCTTTCCCCCACAACCATTGCCTGGGAAAAAACAAACTGTTGTCAACCTGCTGCTGTTTATAGGGGCTTCCACTCTTGCCCTCTCTGCTTTGTGGCAAGAGGACACAGCAGACAGCATTTCTGAGTGGTCACTGGAGAAGACAGTCTCATCTGTCTCCTGTCTGCCAAATTGTATCTGTGAGACTGTTCCCAGCCCCAGGCTTAAAACAAGAGACATTTCTTATAGGTCTGGAGGGACAATAGACTGGTTAATAAGAGTATACTCAGTGCATTTCCTACACATGATATAGAAATAGCTGCTTCAAACACCTGACTTGAGTGAATGCTTTCCTGAGATCTGCTTCTTACAAATGGCTTCTTAAATAGTATTTCACCAATGCTATCTTCTCTAAAATAAAAACAATACCCAAAACCCCCTACAGCTGTAACTCTTACATAATAAATTCCTGAGAATAAGCACTACCTACAATTAACTATTTGTTTATGACCCCAAGATTTTTCCGCATGCCTTATGCAAACAATCCCACCCCAAAGCACAAGATTTTGTCTTGAAATCCTAGAGGACTCACAGGGCTCTCTGTAAAAACTTCAGTATATTGGATAAACTACAATAAAGTTTGACAGTCTCCAACTGGAGTATTTTCAAGGTATGTCCTATTTACATGCATGCAGGGTTTATTAATTTCTTTTTGTAGTTTGACAATCAAATCATTATTACTCTTCAAAAAAACCCCAAACTGACATGTTTTTCTGGAAAGGATTTACATCAAAAAATAAGCATGACAAATGTCCCACTGTTCCCTCTGTCATATACACTCTTGCTGTCACTACCATACATGCCTCCCCCTTTACCATCAGACTTCCCTAAATCTTTCATGCATCTTTCAGTACAGTTCAATAGAAAGATCTCTGAACAGGTGCTGTCTCTGACCAGTCAGTGTGAAACAGGATCTGCAAGGTTCTGCTTCTCTAAATTCCTGTAAGATGCTCCCAGCTCTCAGTCATTACAAAGCTTCCTTTCAAATCATTTATGGCCAAAGACTAGCACAGCCAGATGGTTTTCACTACCTATGTATTCAAAAAAGATGTATATACACACATACTTGCCCCATTCCCATATCCCCAGTCCTGCTAGACTATCTCAGTGACCCATGAACTTCCCCAGTCTTGGTTCCATGTATACTACAGATTCCAGCAATCCTCCCCCTCTTTTTTCAGCACTGGAACAAACTGCAATCCTAAGGTTTGTTTGCTTCTGTTTGTAAAAAACGCAGTAGTACAGAACCTACTTTATAAAAGTGTATGTCTGTTTCTAAGGCGCCGTGTAAATTAGATTGCAAGTGTCACCATACTTGAAGACAATATACAAAGAATAGAGAAAGAACAGGAGAAACAAAACAACCTATCTGGCCAAGCAGTAAACTGAATAGCATTAATGCCAGCAATACATCAGAAAACATTCAAAAGCAGTTTGCTGTTGCTCAAGTGTCACTTTTCTATTGTGGCGAGGATCAATAAGTCTTCCAAACAGCTTGACAGCCACACAGAACAGATTAGCATAGAAGTTAGTATCACTTGAAAGACGACCACAGAAGATTAATTTGCAGCAGGGGACTCCTGTGCACCTTCACATTTCATAACAAGAGCCTAAACAGAGCATAGAGAGCAGAAAAGCACTGTCCTTCAACAGAGAATAGGAATTTCATCAAGTTAGAGAAACTTATTTGATCTACAGCTAATGCTACTCAGCTGAGAAATAACAGGTGCATAAGTTAAACAAGTTGTAGCACCATTTTCATAAGGCAACAGTGAAGCCTGTAGCCAAACTACCTTGGTGATTTCCACAGTCTTTCATTATGACATCTCTGATTAGCAAGAAGCATGCAAGGTGTCCTGCTGGAGTCTCAGAAGTAAATTTACAGAGCTAGAACACAATGGGTCAGTGTGGAAACTATCACTGACCTTTTATAGTTTATTTCTTCTCACAAGTGTTTGTGGTTTTTGTTTTGATTTGTTTTAAAGGACAAATAAATTATGAAAAATTTTATGTTTAGGGTGCCTGCCTCCAAACACAAAATAATAAACTTCTTGCAGGAGAATTAAGGAAGAGAAGCGAGGAGAGAGGAGAGAAGAGAAGGAGAAAAACAAAAACAAACAAAACCACCACCACCAACAACAACAAAAAAACCCACCCAGATGTAATGGGCAAAAATCAAGCCAAAATGCTTTATCTGGGACCAATCTGAGAGGAAATCTTAGTTCCAAAATGCTATTTCAAATTTTTATCCATGCTTCAGGTGAGGAGTTTAGTTAAATGATGGGGTATATGTATAAAACTTTGAAAAGCTGACCTATGTCAATCTTTTTTGTCTGTAACTGCCATCAGTTTAGTGACACAGAGAAAGAAGGATCATTTCTGCTGTGAAGAGTTGACAGTCTCAGTCATTACTAAGCATTTTATGGTTCTAAAATTCTACACTCAGTAGGAATACCAGAACAGTAATTCTCACACGAGAGAAAGTCCATGGAGTCTTATTACTCTATGCCCAGCTTTCCAATTTCTAGCTGACTTCCACCCTACGCTGCATCAGATGTTTCCAGCCATTGGGCCAGCCTGAGACATTTAGCGACCATCCGTGCTTGAGCTTGAAGGGTAATTATCGGCTATTTCCAACTTCCTGAGGAACAAAGTCCCTTGCAACACAGAATCCTCAGTTATCTAAAATTTAACCATCCTGTAAACTTCCTCAGGACACCTCTATGTTTCTTCTCAGACTCGGTAGGCACTCTAAATGGGCTCCACATACCACAGTGCATAACAAAGTGCTCACAGAGTCCAAAACAGTAGGTTTTGCTCTAACCAAGTCTTGTGCTATAGCAGGACTTTGAGCATGGATAATGCACTCAATTCCTCCCAGCTTCTCTGGGCAAAGAGTACTCTATGGGGAGGGAAACAGTAACAGTTGTGATTTTTTTTAATGTTTATTGTAGATTAAATTTATCACCAAAAAAATGTTTTGTAGCTCCTTGTGTTGCTCACATGCAATAGATACTATGGGCTTCACAGCATTTGCACAATTGCCTGTGACTGCAGAGGACTGGATGGGGACCGACGGACTGTCCTTTTCTCCACTGTATTCATACAACTATTGGTGTAAACAAGCAAAAGAAGTAAATGAATCCATGTGTTTTACAAGTTTAAATATGCAATGCATGTGTGGTTAGAATTAGTTAGGACTTGGTCAGGTTTGATACTGAAGAACTAAAATAGTTGAGTAGTATTAGTAGCACACAAAGTTGTACCCATAGTGCACCATTCAGAGGCAGACAATCTTCAATAATGGTGTGGTTTGGGCATGCTTTTTCCTTCACCTTCTAAGGGGGAGTAGTGTGAAAGAACTCAAAATATCCACAGGAATAATATAAATGCAAGTTATCTGGTAGTCATGAGGTCAGAGCACACACAAAATTTAAATGCCAAAAGGCATATTGTAGGTAAAGCAGACATTTCCTTGTTAATTTTCATCCATTCATTAATATGGTGATTGGATTTTTTTAAAAACAAAAAAAAGAGTCAGGAAGACAAGAAGTGAGGTGGTTTTTTTTTAGCTTCTTTCATAACAGAATATTTTGAAGAATTGGGTACATATTCCTGTATTTCAGAAAATTAAGGTATTACATTTGGAATATATACTTTCATATTCCTTAGATCAGTTACTTACATTAGAATAGTTTAGCAAGTTTTGCTCTTAAATGGAAGGAAGTCACACTACCAAGAGTCACACCAGAACTAGAATGCCTCAGAAATTATTAGTCTGTGTTTAGAAAGGCTAGAAAGCACAAGTGTGATTTAGAGAGAAATCTAGTTCTCCAAGTGGGTAAATATCTTTCCAATTCCTTTCCAAACTGTGATGTTTCCCCTGGCAAAGGAACACTAGATGCATCTGTGGTAGGAAGAGAAACAATTATTACTGTCTGGGGAACACCATGCTCCTTTACTTTTAACATAAGGCCATCAGACTTCAGTTTGGCAAAATATACAGCAATATAGTATATATAGTACTGGTGAATAGTATTTTATTGCTGCTCCAGCATGTTATATGTTTAGGTAATATAGGTATCATCCTGTTTCATGTATGTTTTCGTAGCAGATTGTTATCAAATTCATTTTTTTTTTCCCCAAGAAGACAGTCATCAAGAATAGTCACAGAAAACAATAAGTACAAGAAAGCACAGCACGTTTCACTGTGTGCTCCGCTGTATCTCCTGGCTTATGCACATATTGCAGATCAATACAACCGCTGATACTATCAATTAATATTACTGACCCACAGCTATGTGCAACAGCTAAGGACCACTCCTTCCCTTTTCCCTTACCCATCTTTCCCTCACCGTGCTTGAACAGCAAGACAGTACCATTTTCAGCTGTGAAATCTGGGTTTTTGCAGGAAGAATCATCACTGCATTGCTAAAATAATTCTCAGGTCCTCTGTCTGTTGCTAAGTCCTTCAGACACAGGCTATCGCCTGAGGCTCTTGCCTGCTATGGACACATAAAACAGCTTGGATTCTGCTGTCTCTTGAAGGGNTTTTGTATAGACTGTATACTTTATTTTCTTTATCCTTCCTTTTATATTCTTTTTAATGTTTCTTTTTATTGTTTATTATATTATTGTTATTGATATTTCATTAAAGTAGTTTAGTTTTTATCTAAACTCCTGAATCTCTTAATCCTTTCCTCTCCTCTCTTTTCCTTAGGGGGGGGAGGAGGGGTCATCATCTGTCCAATTGGTCAAAACCACGACAGCTCCAAAACAGACCTTGCAATGATTATGACTCCAACCCCTTTGCCTGCAGCTAAAAAGCTTCTCCAAATTGTCTACCTTTGGGCTGAAAGATTCAAGTCATCTCCTACCTTCTATATCCCTATTGTACGTATACTCTCTCCTACTACAAGTATAATTAGGTCTTTGATATAACATTAGTAACACTATATTCCATACCTGCCATGTCCCCAAACATTTTGACTTTGAACTGAGACTATTAAAACACCCTAAGAGACATGGTTACCTGTCTTTTCTTACAGGCAATGGGCATTCTCCAGCTGTTGTGCAAGCACCTTGAACATTAATGAAATCATTCCTTTAATACAAGCTTTCTTCTTGGTGAAATACTGGTCAAGTTCTGTGCATTACAACACATGTAAAATGCAAACATTTTGTTCCATTTTGATTCTTGTGAAAAAAAAAAATATTGTTTTTGCATCAAACAGCATATGGAAGTTAAAGGGGATGCATTAAGATACAGGGTATATATCAGCACCTCTTGCAATGATCAATTAATATTTTATGGCCTGGGACCATTTTCCAGCATGATTCGCTTTTTTAATAGCTTGCATTTGCAAACAGTACTTTAAACATTAAACTGTTTCATGCACATATTCTATTCCTTTGCCTCTTCCTATAGGCCAAACCTTTTTTATTGGCTACAGATGCAATTAAAGGCATACCTATAGCTAATTAGGCAGCTGTCAGAGTTCCCCAAATGAATCCTTATGCAGAAGCTGCTCTTCAGTAATTTTAGCTGTGCATACAAACTGATTAGCCTCACTTTGACCAAACTGTATTCTGTCTACAAGAGTCACAGAGCACATGCTTATACTTTGGTGACAACAGATGTCATGTGCTTCAGTCTTGACATAAGTGAGTAACATATTACATCCTGCAGCAATGCAGTAAGTGACACGGATTGTGTCACAAAACTGAGCCCATGTTGAGCACCAACTTACCCCCAAATGAGTAAAGGTTCTGCCATTTATGTGATGACTGCTGTGCAGGGTCGGACCTCAAATGACTTTAGGGGGTGGAGGGTTGGTCACTGCTTAAACTTCTTTAACTGTTCTATGGAGGCAGGGAAACAGATTCCAGGAGTATGACAGTCATGTATCCCTTATGCTATGCCCAAGAAATATATCCTTTTCTAGAATCACAGAATTGTTATGGTTGGAAAGGGCCTCTAAGATCACCAAGTTCAATCATACACAGAAACTGAACCCAATCCCTACAATCTCGGCCACCAGAGCATGCTATGAAGTGCTGCATCTACTCATTTCTTAAATACCTCCAGGGACGGTGACTCAAACACCTCCCTGAGCAGGCTGTTCCAGTGCCTGACCACTCTCTCAGTAAAGTAATTCTTCCTAATATTTAACGTAAACCTCACCTGCTGCAACTTCAGACCATGTCTTCTGCTCCTGTCATTATTCACTTGGGAGAAGAGGCCAGCACCCACTTCTCTACAACCTCCTTTCAGGTAGTTGTAGAGGGCAATGAGGTCTCCCCTCAGCCTCCTCTTTTCCAAACTAAACATGCCCAGTTCCCTCAGCCTCTCCTCATTTGACCTGTTCTCTCAAAATACAGTTTCTCATTCTCTAGAAATACAGATTATTGTTTTCCATATAGCCCAGGACACCACGGGTCTGTTCGTCTACACGCTGGAAGCAGGGCAACTTCAAGGGCCATAGCAGATGCAGTCAGCAGGCAAGGACAGTTTCATGTCCCTTGTATGGAAAACTCATCAGGAATATACAAACCACCCAAATAAGAATAACTACTAGAATACTTGCTGGCCTGTTAAAAGCTTCCTGAGCTACTGAATGGTTGTCACACTCCTCTGTTTTTCCCAAAGGCGTACCACTGCTGAGGTGGCATGTCACAGCTGAAAGCTTACGGTATAGCTTTCACTTCACTTAGAGGCATGCTATGCAATGCAGCAACCCTAACTTCAAAATACCATCACACATCCCATGCATTGATCAAGCATATAGTGTTACTGGGCTATTTACAAAATTAGCAGCCATAAAAAGGCTAAGAAACCTGGGGAGGGAAGAATATCCCTGTGTCTGTACTTTTTAGGTAGGTCACACATATGGTGGATTAGCTCTGTTTGGTGTATGAACTTTCAGTGCAAGGTTGCTTATTTCACACTTGCAATTATGTTAAGCACACTTGTTTCTTATGCCTCCTAAAGAATTGGTTAAAAATCCTCTTCCTAATTAGGTAGCCAAGCTGAGAGAAAGAGGGAAGCAGAGAACTTGTATAGGAAACTTTGTATGGATTGCACAGGTTAAACATGGGTCATATACAAGTTAAAGACAAAAGAACAACCAAAGCCAGACCTCGCTTCAGAACCACACAGAAAATCCTGAACTTGGCAGAAGTCAGTGACAAAACTCCTACTAACATCACTGATGCTTTAGATGTGTTTATGCAAGGCCTAAGCTCATGTATTCAGAGCACTCATCAGGGAATGCCCTACTACTGTTAGTAAATCCTGGCACAAGTCTCCACAAAAGGCAGCATTTAGCCAGCTCAATTATCTGGGGTAACAGATAATAGGATAACTCAGATTACGAGGGGGAAAAAAACACAGCAAAAGCAAAACCCACTCATACTGACAGCGCAAAACACAGGTAACATGAGGTGTAAAAACATATTTAATACATTCACCTTTGACAGCATCTGTTTGCAAATGTCCGTAAAGCGCAGAAGCAGCATCAAGTTCAGGCAAAGCAGACTTGATGCAAACTGTGTTTCACAGTCAACAACACCCCACAGCTGCTGGTGCTGCTGGGGAAAGGCTCAATTAACTCACAACATCAGATGTAATAGAAAGCTGACCCCCATCCCCACCACGTAACCCCTCTTATTCCACAAGTTGCCACTTCCTACAAAGGAAGCAAACATTGGGTTTCTACCAGCACCACTTCCCAGGTAGGTGGCTGTTGCTGTACTCGAGTTATGTCAGGGCAGGAGCAGGGAAGAGAACACAGCAAGGTGAGAAAAACTATCAGGTCTAGGGGGAAGTGATTGCTGCAAGGGGTTGTGTGGGCAAGAAATTGTACCCAACTCAAATCTGAATGTGTTTTTGCACCATGCCCTGTCCTACAGCCTGAAACAGAAGGAGCCAAAACCTTTTCACGTCCCTGATCCTGAAGGGACCACTTATGAGGCCAAGACCTATTAATAAGAAAAGCTTTGCTTCTTTGCTCCCATGACATTCAGAGTAGGAACACCTGCCAGCTTGACCTGTCTCACCAACAGACACCCCATCTTCAAGAGCAGGTAGCCAGCTGGCAGGGGACCAGCAGGAGAAACGATACAGCTTAAAGGAAGAGAAAAAAACCCCAAAAAAGTAGTGTCACAAGCAAAGGATGCAAAATAAGTAGAAGGGAAAGTGAAAGAGAAAGAAAAAAAAAAAGTAGAAAGGGTAGAGAGCATAAAGATGTAGGAAATTTTTTTTAAAAAAATAAATCAGAGTGCAGGTGCTGCAAACACCACATGGATAGTTTCTACATGCAATGAGGCTTAAATCTTAAAGTCTCTCAGATACATTCCCTTCAGCATACAAAACCAAACCTTTGCAAAAGTCTTGCTTTCCTCTAATGCTGCCAACCAATGGTTGTTACTACAGGGTATGAAAGTTTCAGAAGACTCACACACTTCCCTCACAGAAAGCCTTCAGATAAAATACTGACAAATCTATAGACCTGGCAGCAACCTGGATTCTCAGCACCCCTCCCCTGGCTCAGTCAAAATATCAAAACCACTTTAGTGTTATTGAAGATGTTTGGGTGAAGCACAGCTTAATGAAGAATTATTTGCTCACAGAAGGACTTCCACCCTTCAGAAGAAACAAGCCAAGTGAAAGACAGTACCACCCAAAACCAAGAGCAGTATGTAAGTATGACTCTGCCACGCTCTTTAGAACTGGTGCAGGAGAGATGCTGTTGAGGTTTTAAATACCGCATATTCATAGATTTCAACAACTTTTACAAAATGTTGAGAATCCCAGTTAAACTGTTAGAGAGGACACTCCCCACCACCCAGCAGCAGCAACCCTGAAAAAAAGCAGCATGTGCTATCCCTACTTAGAAAGAGAAATCACGTGCTTCTTTAGCCATAAGAAAAAAAAAATAGTAAAAATCAAACTATAAAATGCCACTTTTTCTCTTCTAAGCCACTCTTAAGAGACTGTTCTTCATACTGTCACATTCTGCTAGCCACTTCACTCGGACAATTATCATCAACTCCTGCCCAGGTCCGTATTGGCAAAGTGTGGGAATCCAGTGGTGGTGCAAATTTCCACAACAAATGTTGTCTGCACGGCATTTCATCAGGGTTTACAGGCTTTATTCCGGTCACCACAAATCACTCCTTTCACCTGATTACACTCAGGTACTTAATACCTTTCCCTATGCTGGTCCATTTACTTGGGTTGCATTCAATACCATCTTTAAAGGGGTACTTGTTCTTTACAGTCGCCTCCAGAGACAGAGTCTGTGACTTTCCCCTCCCCCCCAAGAGCTTTAACCATCCCAGCCTCTTTAGACAGGTTTCCTAACTGACTAGCATCTGCATCGTCTACTTCCATGCAGCCAGCTCCATTATTCCCAGCATCGGAGCAGACAGGAGACAAGTGTCTCACCATCATTACGGCTAAAATCCCTTTTTATATTTCGAAAATCCTTCATAGAGAAGGATCTAGTGATTGTCTCTGAGTCCTCCTCCTTTGCTGGCACAGGAGCCTTTCCCCTATCGACTTCAAAAGGACCCTCTCCTGCACTTCACCAGAGGGGTCCTCTCCCTGCTATCTGGCTTTACTTGGTCTTTGTCACAAGGCGCTTTTTCTTTTTGGTCACCGGGGCAACTTGTACTGGTTCTGCTGGCGTTCGAGTGGCAGCAGTGCTCGTTGTGGGAGCTGGAGCAGTGACAGCGCTGGCTGTCAGGGCTGGAGCAGCCGGTGCCGCTGCGGGCGTGGGAGGTGCTGGCGCCGGAGGTGAGGGGGGTGCAGGCGGCGGAGTAGGCTGCCGAGTGACCGGTGCCGGGATGGGCAGCGCAGCGGACCGGAGCCTGGGTCGGTGTTGCGGCTTTCGCCGATGCTGGTGGAGGTGCGGGGCTGGCCGGTGCCAAAAACGCTGTAGGGGAGGCAACCGATGCCGCTGGGGCCGGTGTTGGCGTAGCCAGGACCGGAGCCTCGGCTTGTGCCAGTGGCCGGGGGGGGGCAGCCGCTGGCTCGGCTGGAGCCGGCGCTGGGGCTGGTTCCGTTTGTGTCTGTGCTGAGGCTCAGGCTGGCGCCGAGGGGGACAACCATTTGTCTCTGCTGTGGCTTTCGCTGGGGCCGTTGTCTGAGTTTCTAAGATCTCCGATTGGCCCATGTCTGAGTAGCACTATCGCATCTCACATAATGCTCACTCCTGCACAGACATTTAATAATACATACCACCTGAA
>VZTM01033824.1:33254-45733 GCA_013400555.1 Jacana jacana | reverse complement strand
TTGTGGGTGGGGGGGGGGGGTTTGGTGAAGAAAATCCCCATCTTCTATAACAGAAGTATGTAATATAAAGCATAATGATCAGTTGAATTAAAAAATCTGGATATTTGATGGAAAAGCAAGTGTTACGAGTACACCAGTTCGATTTTAGGTGGGATGCTGATCTGAAAAGGCTGTTACTAGAAACGTTAAATAGCAGCAATGTAATTGGTCATGTGATTTTGTTGATAAATAAGGCTCTTGGTAAAAGGGAAAAAGACAACTTTGAAAAGTCTGCAAGGCTGGGCTGCTAGCACTGAAACAAAATATCAGGCCTTTTTTCCTTTTTTTTTTTTATACCCAGGTAGGGTTCCCATAATTGGTGCTTTAATAGTTTATAATTTAGTAACAGTTTGCGTTCTAGCCTGTCAAGAGTACATTTCCAAGAATAGAAATGGTTTTCTTTATGATTTCAGCAGCATATAACAATTGAAAATTAGTCAGCAAGATATACTTGGAGATAAAGGAGAAGTAATAAGTTTTCTATGATGAATTAATTTTAACAACTGCAGTCTAAAATCAAAAAGTCTCATCAGTTCTATATATGGATTTCTTTCACTTCTCAGAAAGATCTGGGAATGGCTAATAGCAGTGTTGGGACACTGAACCTAAGAGACCACAAAGCTGGCCTAAATGGCCATTCATAAATCCCTGTTGCAGTGTCTGGTTTTATCTATGATATTAATCTTATCTTCATCCCCGTTCATATAACATCTGGCTTTAGCAGATTGCTGCATTCTGACAACAATATTTTATACGATTTAGCCTTTGCCACTCACAAATCTCTCATATGCTGTAAAGAAAAACAGTGTTTAGCTTTAAATAATTAATCAGATACTCAAAATAGCACTTCACATGAAATACTTAGTAGCTGCCACAGGCAACCATGACAAGTGCTGGTTGAGTCTTACATATGGCTCTACAAATGGAAACCATGATTCTCCTCTTTTCAGGTCTGTAAGTGAGAAACTCCAGTGAGTTCAACAGCTTCACAGTAATATAAAAGATTAGATAAGGTTTAGATGACACATCTGTAACCAATACATGTGTATAACCATTGCCATATAAGTTAGGCATAATAATTCTTTCTTGCATCTCGTCAGTGAGGGATAGCCACCGAGGCATTGAAGTATAGCATTTGGACATACACTTAAGAACTCATGTTAAATTCTGCAGCACCCTAAATGATAAGCTACCATTTCACATAGTCTGGAACCACCTATTTTATCTTATCTATTATGTTTTCAATATAAGCCCTTATATGCGAGATTTCCTTAACACAACAGTTGGAGATTCTGGATAAAAACTACATCATTTAATATGATTTGCATTTCTGGATTGTGAAAAAGCAGCAGCTAAAAGGAGACTTTCTTCAATCATTTTTTTCTGCCATCAGTAAGCAGAGTAGACTGTATCTTGGGTGATTTAGACCCTTTCTTCTTTGTCGTCCAGTGCCAGAGCTGCCACAGCTGACAAGGCCAGCTTTCTGGAAGCTCTAGGGCAGCTTTGAATTATCCTGCCACAGATAAATCTAGTGTGTATCAGAAAAGCATAGTCTCTTCCCATCTATTAAATAGTCTATGTGAAAAAAACCTCTCGTTCCTAACCCAGCACCAAATCAGACATGTTGCTGTGCCTTATAGGTGCTGGCTTTTGAAAAGGCCCTTCAGAACTCTCTGAATCTACCCTCCAGCCTTCTCTAATCTGTGTGACAGGAATAGTCTGGCACTAAGAAAAACGAGGAGCCACTAAGCAAAAAAATCACTTTGCACAAAACACCTCTCCTTAATCTGTTGTGAGCACTTGATCTGGTCCACAGACAATTTCTGCTCATCCTTCCATATTTTTTCAGTGCCCTATCAGCCAGTGAAATTTTAAGTGTATGTATGCTTCTTACATACACACAAAGACTGTAATTTGACATGCACTTATTCTGAATAATCAATATAAATTCAGTCACCTAAGCAGTGTTCCTGAACATATCCTTCTAATTATGCACCAGACTGCAATTCCATGCTACTCTGACAACACTGACAGCATAATCCTCCCCATGGCAGCATATGGCGTAATCACAGATCCTGAACATATTAAGTGCAGGCAATACCTAAGCAGATGCTTAAAAGTATGCTACACGTGACAAGTGCGCAAGTGATCCAAGAAGAAACAACCATACATTCCACAATTGTACAACTGTATGTTACTGAAGGATCAATTAAATATTTCATACAATCCCCAACTCACTACAAGGAGTGTCTGGAGTCATTAATCTGTCTTTCCTCACACAGGTAAATATTTCTACACTGTTCAGGAAAAGCAACGCTATGCATAATTGAATTTTTGAACAATTGGTATGATGTCCAAGTTCATGTAATTAAATTTCCCTTTGTCAAGACATACCACCAGGAACAACAAAAGAAGATATCAAAACTTAAATGGCTTTATGACCTCAGGAAAACCACTGTGAACTATAAAATTTTCCATCACTAGGCCAGAGATACATATTGCATATAAATCACCTCTTCCCTCACCCAGCCCTAATCATAAGTAGACATTATTGTCTGTTAGAGCTCACATACAAATTATGTGAAATAAAGGCAAACAAAAATTTTGTCAGCTAAATCCTATCCCAACTGGAGTCAGTGGCAGGACTCCCACAGACTTCAAAGGCAGCAGGATTTGGCAGGGGTTAAGCATTCCAAATGGCATTCGAACAACAGATGGACACTTGCTGTAGTTCAAAGGCACGAGACATAGCTCGTGCCTTATGTTAAAAATCTTATCCCAGCTTACATAATCATGGAAAGAACAGCGCTTCTAGAAGCTGAGGACAGGCTACTGAGAGTGTCTTGTGCTAGCCATCACCCATCTGCTCTGGAAGAGTGGTGAAAGTGAGTTTACTAGGATGAAGAAAAAAGACACTGCGAGGCAGCTGTTTGTGGTCAGGGGTTGCCTACACTCAGCAGCAATCCAACTGCCCACAGCACATACCGGGGAGCAGGGATGCATCCCTACATCTAAGGTGCTGATTCACTCCACTCATGAACTTATGCTCAGAATTTCACCCACACTAAAAAGAAATACACTCAAGCTTGCACCAAGACTTTGCTTGGCCTTAGTTTATCATTAAAATACCTGCTTTTATTTTGTGAATTTATAAGATTTGTCTTATTCTACAAAAACCCATTATGAGGATCTACACATTGTTAATGAAAGTTTGATGGACAAGTATGTCCGTGTCTAACCACAATACTAAATTCTGAAACTTAAGAGAAAGCAACCACTTCTCACTGTTCTCATTTCATCTCCTGGCATCTCTCCAATTTATCTCTCTAGCTTTCCTGCACACCCTGAAAACATTGCTTACAGATTTTTTTTTTCCCCTTCTGTTTCCTTGAAATAGTAATTATATACAATTATGTATGTTCAAAACTGAAATCTTCATATGTCACCTGTCCTCTAGAGAGTAGTATCATGGCATTTCTAGGAAAGCCGCAAGTATCATCCTGAAGATGAGAAATCCCCTAGAGAAGAAAAGTTTTATAGCCTTAGGAGTGGGTTAAACACACTCAGATGAGACTAAAATTGTGGTGCTAGAAATTCCTGGAAATAGTTGGAAAATGCCTTTATATCAAACCCAGTCAACTTCCCACTACCCATGAGCAGAGTACCCAGGCACTGGACTGCATAGGCCACAACCACAGGGGCATCTGTGCTGGCTCCAAGCAGAGCCAGCTTGGACTCTGCACCCAAATAACCAGGCTCATATGGCAAGTGTCTAACTGACTCAGGTGAGTTTTAGCTCGCCCACATCTCATCTCCATTAAAATTTCACTGTGTATTCTTATAAAAGTGTGACTTGCATATGTTTTGTATTATTTATGCTCGTTTTTCACAGCCGCCCATTGCCTCGTCTTTCTCGGTTGTCTCCTACCACCCTGAAGGATAACCAGGAGTCCCTTGAATAAACGAAGTGGCATTTGCAAAGTGGTGGCAGTGGGATTGAAGAAAGCTGTGTAAAATCTCAATGAAATGAATACTTTGCTGAAATTGAGAGAACCATTCAGAGAGGAAAATGTGAACTTCAAGCAGTTCTTTGTCTGATATTCACATCAGCTTTACTAT
This sequence comes from Jacana jacana, assembly GCA_013400555.1. NCBI lineage: Eukaryota > Metazoa > Chordata > Aves > Charadriiformes > Jacanidae > Jacana > Jacana jacana. The sequence goes on along the minus strand of VZTM01033824.1, from coordinate 41,575 downwards.
ATCCTCTTTTATAAACCTATTCTTATATTCCCAATGCATGGAAGCTGGTTCCAAGACAATTCAGGTTTCCAAAGAGTAGCCCAAACTGCTTCAGAGTTACCATTCAGCATTTTGCCTGAAAAATAAAACAAAAGGGTCCTTTTGTTCTGGGTGCCTCTGACTGAGAAATGCCTTTGCTTTACCAGTCCCTATTTTGCATTCTCTCTGAGCATGCACAGTGTGGAATTAAAGTGCTTTAAGAACAAGAGAGTTATTAAAGGCTCTTTGGCAAACTGACAGATTCTATGCAAGCAGCCCTGACAGCAAAACATTTCACCAGCAATTTGATGATTACACTTTAGAAATGAGGGCTAACACAAGTTTCATTCACAAATAGTCACTCGGGGCATTTTTCTTATACTGCTATATTCCAAATTCAAGTTCAGGATGAGTACTAGAGGTTTACCGTGCAATAATTTTCCTGTCCGTGTAGGTAAATGTCTTAAGCTGTCCAATGAGGTTTTCTTAGGATGTAATGAGATCATTGTTACCCTAAAGTTCACGCCCTTGTGCTTAATATAACATGGACCTAAACCAGCTTTTGCCCCAGAAGCTGTCCCCCACCCCAGCTGGATCCACTCTAGCAAAAAAAGGATGTATTACAGCAGCTTATAATACTGGCTGGTGGTTAAAGAGTGCAGTGAGAGACCTCTCACATTTTCTGCATGTTTCACTACTGCCTTTGCAAAGAAAGTCAAATGTATAGATAACATTTCTTGGTTTTGCCACTGAATAGAGCTGAACATGATGCGCAAAACCTCACAAAGCTCGTTTGTATTCAGATCAAACAGAAGTTTCTACCAAATCCAAAACTAAATATACAGGTTTGAGGACTTAGAAAGAAGTAAAGGATCCACATAAATACAAAGGCAGAAAGCAGCAGTTGTTCCCTTCCATCCAATATCCTGCCGTGCAGAGCATTTCCTTAGTCCAAGGTAACTTAAAGACGTTACATCCCAGAACAGCTCCCTGCTGGCAGATCAGCTTTTCTAGGGTGGCATAAAACTTAAGGCAGAGTTCCTAATTTTGCCATTATACACAAACTGGAGCAGATGTGTGAATCAAAATCTTCAACCCCTCAGACAACATAAACACTTGCTGTCTTGCTTGATAAATATATCAGTTTTCAGTGTGCCAGAGCTGCAAAACAGGAAAGATAACCCCAGCTCAGAATATCCTCTCATAAAAAGTAGCAAAAGTCAGAAGATGGGCATACAATCAATGGATTCAGACCTTTCAGGCAAAAGGGGCATTTCAGCTAATGTCTTCTGTGCCTCAGTCAAAGGAAATATTATCATCATCCTGAATATAGGTTGGTGGGGAAGGGGAGGGTTAGGGGAAAAACAAGAAAATGAAAAAACACACCCAACCATGAACAAGTCCAGAAACAGGATTGTATCAAAATTTTTCTGATTCAAAACTATTACATCAATTCAGTCCAAATTTACAACTAATGCACAAATTATTCACCAAGTATTCAGTCTACTGAATTTATTTTGCATGTATTGGGGCAAATATAAGCAATATATCTCCTCTTGTTCTTTCCTCCCAGCAGCTGGAAAACAGAGAATTCTACTTCTTCCACCTTCTGTGAAATTGTTTTAAAACAAGTCTTGAGATTGAAAGATAAAGATGGGAAATTACAGATCTACAAACTCCACACCACCATCATTGCATTTTTGACGTTCATTCACAGAAAGCAAGTGAAACTGGAAGGAGACTTGCAGGAACAGAGACATTAGCAAGTGGCTATGAGAATGGATTTTACATTGAGAATGCTAAGTTTAAGACTGGGGTTTCTGCAGAGGGACTGCAGAAGCAATTTAGAGGCAAAACCAAGCACACCAATTTCCATCTGCTAGGGGTTAGGCCAAGTGCTAAGGCACAGCAGAGAGTAAAGTTAGTCTTTAATGGCTTTATGGTGATACAGTACTTTTCCTATGTTCACTCCATATTTTGTCCTCCACAAATGATGGTTTCAGTGCCGAAACTTCCACATATCTATACACAGCATCTTTCACTCTTCAGCTGGAAAAAAAATCTCAGTCCCAGATGACCAAATACAACAAGATAAACCTATTCAATCCCTAGTCTACAGTCATTCAATTACCAGAATACCATTCAATGAGAAACGATCTTTGCATAATTAAAACCGAATCCACTTGTGATATTTATGCCCTTTAGTTCTTTCAAATTGCCCTGAAGAACTGAATTATAATTAGCATGACCAATACTCAGCACTTTTACCACCATAGAGGAAAGGAAGTAAAATTCATCTTTATACAAAGGCTGTAAATTCCTCCACATATCACAGGCACAGACATCAAGTAGCAGTGACAGTATAGTGTACAGCAGTGTAAAAGCAGCCTACATTAATTGCCCCATATGTCTTGCCCATGCTAGAGCATACATTATGGGGGAAAATAGGAAGTTGTGTCTGCTTTGAATGATTTATGTCCTCTTCCGATACCCTTATTTGGCCTCATGCATTCGATCTAGTCTCTGGAGAATGCTACTAGGAAGTCCTCCTTCCTTGGATCTCCCCCACCATCACTGCCAGTGGGAATGAAAAGTAAGTGGCCTTCAGCAAGCTGAACAGTGAAAACTTTTCATGTACTTGGGTGAGGCTGTGGCCCTCAGGCCCTCCTAACTATCACAGAATATCACAAAACCTAAACAATAAGTTTTGGAAAGATGAAGATAATGGTTTGTTATGACATTTTAGACTTGGATTTTGTCTAATGTCCTCTGCCCCTTCAGAGCATATATAAGAACTGAGGAGGCTGACCTGACAAAGGCCAACACAGATATACAAATACCTTATGAAATGTAAAATGCTAAGGGGGGGGAGGGGTATGTGGGGGTGAGGGAGGTGCAAAGAAGGACTTAACAAGTTACAAAAGGGTTTATATACCCTCAGTGGTCAGATTCTGCCTGGAAGTGACCAGGAAAAATATGTGCAGTGCTTTCCTCAACAGGAGTCAGGCATGTGGGAAACAACCCAGAGGTTCAAAATAAAAAACAAATAAATCAAAACTAGCGATAACACCACTGTGCCTGAAAGTGGAAGAGAGCAATTCTGTAGCCCAAACTTTTCAGCTTTATTCATGAGCTGAAAATGAACAACCTGGGTCTCCTGACAATGATTACCTGCTTGTGATATGCTGTGTACACCCTACTTGGGACAGCAGGAGACATGGAGCTGAACAGAAGAGGAGAAGGCCAATGGAAAATCCCAGTGTTTCTTCAATTTCAGTAACAACTTCTAGCTGAAATCTGATTCTTGTCAAGCTGAAACTATATATTTTATTTTTTTTTTCAAATTAAGAAACAAAACCACAATCAATTTGGCTACCACAATTATGACAGACCTATCTTTGAAGCACTAGATTATTGTTTGGCCAAAACACATCTGCATAACAAGATGAAGCTATCCTCAGTGAAGGGACACCCTGGCCCTGGAAATGTGACATGAAGCAGCGTGCCTGCTGCTCTGGATGTGCGAGAGCAACGTGGCGCTTCAGGAACCCTTGCAATGTTTCTGACCTCAGCCATTCCACCCAACAGCACAGTGTCAGAAGCAGCATGAAAAAGGAGTTCTTGCAGCTGCATAGTTTAAAAAGGTTATCCCCTTATTTATCTCTGTACAGCCTCACAACAGCTAAACACGTGTCCCTGCAGCCACAAAGACCAGCTATTGTACTTCTCTCAGTATTGAGTTTCCCTGCAGAGGTTTCTGGCCTCACGTACTTCACACAGTGGCATGTAGACCTCCAGGACAGAGCCACAGTGATCACATTACAACCACCCAGTGCTGTGCCCCGTACTCATGCAAAAGCAAACCTTCAGAAGAAAGGCACTGTACAGATTTGTTCACACATGGTTGCAAAGTTACATTTCTTAACACTACCTCTCACTCCCGCATTCAAACTAACATGAAGGAGCATTAAGAGGTTTTTCCCCTGTAAGAAGCTCTGTGTGTCCTGGCAGGTACTAGCTGCACTACACAAAACTCCGGTATGCTCACCCAGTCCACAAACCTTTGGTCCACAAACTTTTTTGCCTTTCAAAGGCTTTAGCTTTAATTGCTGTATTATGTCAGGAGACCTTCAGAGCTGTAATGCTTCCCCTCGGTCTCATGCCTAAGTAAAATGCTTCTTGCACTGCTTGCACATCCTCTCTCCTCTCTGGCTTCCTGCCTTGGGGAATTGGGTAGAGAAAATCTGCAGATCTATTTCAAGGCTGGACTGCATGGGGCCTTGAGCAACCTACTGCAGTGGGAGGTGTCCCTGCCCATGGCAGGGGGATTGGAACTCAACTATCTTCAAGGTTCCTTCCAATCCAAACCATTCTATGATTCTATTTCAACACAGCATACATTCCCTACATGAACAAAATGTAGTAAATAGGTATCACGTCCAAATGTGGAATAATGGCCATTACTCCTGGATTCATTATGATTAGTTATTTCAAGTGGGTACAACATTCATGCAATTAGCATCCAAGGCACACAGCAGTGAGTGCATTATCAGCACACAGAAACTAATGGGTAAGAATTGTCAATGTGGCACCCCTTTGCATCTCTGTGGGTCTTGATTTGAAGCGTTTCACAGGAAAGACCTGAATGCAGCTCCTAGGGTTCATCTACATGAAGTAAACTGCTTCCATGGGCCTCACACAAAAGCCCCAACTTGTAGTCCATCTCAGCAGATTCTTGGCAATCTCTGCAGTGTCTGCTAAATGCTAAGCGTAACAAGGAAGTTTGTACTACTCTGCTCAGGTTGCATACTGAAGCAATGGCACTGAAGACCTACACCTATCTGCAGCTGGGGAATTTTGCTCAAAACTACATTTTGCTTAGTTCTCATGACAAGTGTTCCCACTGCAGAAAAGGTACCAAGCTGTTAAAAGGGACTAGCAATGCCTTCTGTCCCCACTAGAGGCTGAACCACACTGTTTTCCTGTACAGTCCTCGTTCAAGGAATCTTGCTTGTAGACACCAAAACCTCTTTGTGAGCCAAACCAATAAGCAGTATAAGTGGGGACAAGGAGATTCAGTTCAAAATTGCACTGCAGCTCCAAACAAAACCAAAAAAGCAGTTTTAGCCACTGCAACCATATTGAAACATCTTTTGGGGGAAGCCCAAGTTCCCCTAACAGTTAGCCCAGGTTAGGAAGCCACCTTGCCAAACTACAGCTGAGAGGTGGTGCTACTGAATATTGCCTTACTGGACCACCACTACCTTTCTTGTAGACAGAGAGGCCTGAAAAAGGAATTTTTATACCTTCTCTCTTCAGCTTCAACTCAAGAAATTGTAGGTTTAAGTGCTGTTCACGTGTAAAACCCCAGGCTAGCGGAGGTGATCTCCATCCTAGACAACTGCCCAAACAAAGCACTTGCATACTACGGGAATAGTTAAAGATCCCATAGTGCATGTAGAGAAGTGACTGGGAAAAGCAGTGTGGGTTGCTACTCCCTTGGGAAAAAAACCCCAAACCCATTCCTGGGATTGCCTTCTGTCAGTGACCCAGGTGCCTTTGGTGGAAAACTACAAATGAAGGAGAAATCAGTATGTACTTCAAGGAGATTTAACCTCAAGGGAAAATAACCCATGATTAGAGTTGCACATAGGACTACAGTAGGAACCACTTGAGGATGAACCTCACAAGGAACACGACAAGCACAGTGATGGCCCAACACAAGCTGGCCTTGATAGCCAACAACCCAACATATTGCCTCTTCTATCTTGAGTGACCACCTTGGCATACAGAGCCCAAAGCATCAAGTGTTCTTAAAAACATTTGACAGGTCCCTATGGAATGTGGAAATTGTATCTGTGTATAAGTCAAAGGGTAAAGGATGGTGGTTAATGAGGATATATAAACCTGGCTGGTTTTAACAAAGTCAGTCACATCATGAGATTAGTGCAGTTCCTCTAATGGAAGTCAGTCATATCATAGACTGAATATTTTAGAAAACTTTTAGGTCAGTAAATGAGCACATAAAGGCCATAAAGAAAAGAACAACCACGAATCAGTATCTTCATTAGCTGCATATTATATATCTTCCTGCTCCAAACTGTCAAAAAGCTTCATACTCTGGGGCTTGTAAATCCCACAATGCACACACATTTTTTACATTCATTGGAGGATGGAGGATTCATTAGTGGCAACCTTTCAACAATCAGATTCAAAAAAGAAGTTAAAAGATGATCTGGGAAAGAGCCTGCCATTGTCCTGCAATAGTTACTGTCCTTATTAAATATAATTCTTTAAAAATGGGGCAAGTGTGGTAATACATTGAACAATGGATCCCTGTCTCTCTCCTCCTCTCTACCTCCCAAGCATCAAATATTGATGAGAAGCTTTTGTTTGAATTCCTCAATTACTGTCAAGTTGGTTGTTTACTGACCTCTTAAATTTTATATTACAACATGCTGCTGTGGTAAACTCTGAGTGCAGACAAAATAGCTGCCTTAAAAAGCTCCTCCCCACCCAGCATTGTATAAAGTGCACAATTCACCAGAAGACCACCTCAATTCCATACTTTTAAGATGAGGAGGAGCAGCTACAATGGGCTAGAAATGAATTATAATAAGGCACAGTGCTCCACTTGAGAAGTGGCTGCCTTCAAGTACATCAACCTGTCAATTTACAGTTGCAGAAAACATTTAAGACCAATAAGTGCGAGAGCCTGGAACAAAGAAGGAATGATGAGACCTCACTGATCCATTACCACCTCAGCAACAGGGATTGCCCAGGGAGGTGGTTGAGACCCCTTCCCTGGAGATATTCAAGGTGAGGCTTGATGAGGCCCTGGGCAACCTGATCTAGGCCCTGCTGACTGTGGGGAGGTCAAACTAGATGACTTTTGGAGGTCCCTTCCGATCATTCCACGATTCTATAGCACGCACACTTAGGGGTAACAACAGATAGAGCAATGGAGTCAGGAAAACCTGCTGCTGGGAGGTTTTGGGGGTTGCTTCTTTGGGCTTTTTTCCCCTCTTGGGGGAAGATCATGCCATAAACAAAAGAAGGAGTTCCTTTTATTGTAGATGAAGTCTGCCTACTTCTCACATATGCTTGCAAATGTTAGGAACTGCCAACATTCCTTTTGGTGGACTGGCTCCCTGCTGCCAAACTAGACCGGCCCACAGTGCTGCATCCCAGAGCAGAATGATACAGCCTGAAAAACCATAAGTCACTACACTTAAATATTTGACAGTTTGGCTATTTTAAATCAAAAGACTTGGTGCGATCTGTGCTTTGTATACAGGATGAACTATTTGACATACTTGGGAGCAGACTTGGATCCAAGCTAGTCAGCTTCATCTTAGTCCCTGGGACAGTCATAGAGCAATTTATCTTGGAAACCGTTTCTGAACACATGAAGGGCAAGAAGGTAAACAGGAGTAGCCAGCATGGAGTTATGAATGGGAAAACACGCTTAACCAACCTCATCACTTGTTACAGTGAGAAAACCAGCTTAGGGGGTTTTGTTAAAGCAGTGGATGTCACTTACCTTGACCTTAGCAAGGTTTGTTTGTTGGGGTTTTTTTGTTTGATTGTTTTTTACATTGTCTCCTATAACATCTGCTGACAAAGCCCAGGTTAGATAAATAGGCAATGAGGTAGACTGAAAACTGGCTGAGCTGCCAAGCCCAGAGGGTTGAGTACCACAAAGTCCAGCTGAAGGCAAGCCACTAGTGGTGTACTCCAGGGGTTTACACTAGGGCCAATACTACTAACACTTTCTATTAATAATATGGATGACAAAACTGAGTGTATGCTCAGGAAGTCTGTAGAAGATACAAAACTGGGAGGGAGGAGCGACTGATAACCAGATGAGTATGCTGATAACCAGTCAGCAGAACCTGAACAGGCTGGAGAAATAGCTAGAGAGGAATCTCATTAACTTAAAAAAGGAGGGGTATGAAGTCCTGCATCTGGGGAGGAATAGCCCCAAACACTAGTATGTTCTGAGGGTGATGTGGCTGGAAATCAGCTTTGTAGAGGAGAACCTTGGGGTCCAGGTGAACCACAAGCCATCCATAACCAAACAGTGTACCTGACAGCAAAGAAGCCCAACAGCATCTTGAGCTACTTTAAGCGTATTGTCAGATCCTTGGCAACTTGCTTTAGCTGACCTTGCTTGAGCGGGAGGGTTGGACCAGATGAACTCAAGAGGTTCCTTCCAGCCTCAACTGTTCTATGAGTTTCTGCATGAGCAGAGGTCTAACTAGTATCAGCATAAGTTTACTAAATTACTTTCAACAATACCA
>VZTM01033824.1:14086-29278 GCA_013400555.1 Jacana jacana | reverse complement strand
TGTTCAGTCTGTATTTTTGCACATGTTTACATAGACACAAGTCTAAACTAACACTTACTACTTAATATACACAACCTGTGGAGAAGATTTTAGATTTTTAAAATACTACAAGTTTGCAGTGAAGCAGTACTGTAGTACCTAGAGGAGTACATCATAAGGTATGTCAGATTTGAGAGTATCCAATTTCCTTTTCCAGGTGCAAGCTGTCTGGAATTTTTAATTATTTTTTTTAGGTGATTTTACGTAAGTGAGTAGGATCTGCAGTAATACCAATACAACAAGAAATCCAAGTTTTTAACTGTACTGGATATTGCAGTACAGTTACAACCCTTGCAATACTCATGATTGCAGCAGATATTATTCCAAAGGTAAAAGACTACACTATCACTGTGGAATCCCACAAGGCTAGGTTATAAATGAATGAAACAAGCTAAATGATTGCTTTCCAGCAACCCAAAAAGCTGTCATGCCACAACAGTACATACAGCCAAATGAAACAAAATGAGTTATCATTCTGAGTTGGCTTACAAGCCTTCAAGTAAGCTCGCAATGGAACGCTAGTGAAAATTGTGATATGAAGGGATAGTGAAGGGTAATATGAGTTGGGAACAGCACCCTTAGACTACATAAGGTGGTACTGTTAATTAAGAAGTAGATCCTACACAAGGTCTACAAATTCAGAAGGAACAGAATATCATGAGCCACACTACCCTAAAAATAATTCCTCAGACCTAAAAGCATAGGAGCAACTGCAAGGATAAAGAAGCAGAGAAATTCTGCAGTGACATCAAAAGGGTCTGGCAGCTGCTTCTCAATGGGAACAGACTCTGGATGGTATTCATCAGCTCTGCCCCCACAAAAGCACAATTGCACAGCAAAGCCCATACATGCCAAGCCAAACAGAGTGTGACTTGTGAGTAAGAATGACTTGGTAATAAAATTTCTTTTGTCCATTCATAAACCATCGAGGTGATGCACAGCCATCATACAGCAAATGTAAACTAGATGAACCTCATCATCATTTCAGAAAGTGCAACTCTGCCATGAAAGTAAACAAATCAATATTTAAAAACCTATGAAAATGGCAACACACACAAGCTATGCATTTCCTTTTCTGCCTTGGCAGACAAACCTTTAAGTGGGATTTCCACTTACACAGGATGGTGTGAGCAAGACATAACATGTAATCCAAGCCCCCTATCACCCACAGATTTTGTTCCCTTTACATTTCATAGCAATAACAGTCTCTCCATTCATTTTGGATGCATGTACCACAGAACACAAGTGTCTGCCCCACCCCAGCCACACACAGACCACCAGCTCATCCAATGGCTTTGGACTCTCACAGCTGCATTCACTCCTCTTACTCATCTTATCTCTCTGCGTATCTGAACAGAACATGCTGTCTCTTTCCCCAACAAACTGGAAAGGGTTTCCCCAGCCTGTACTGTCCTCCAGCCCAGGACTAGTATTCCTCGGTTTGAGGACCAGTCATTCTGGGTGAGGAATTCCACTTTAGGGTGGGGGGGAGGTGGTGTCGAGTTAGACACATTTTTAAGTACAAGTAGATTTAATAACTTTAATGATCATGACCAGCCAAGAGCATATGTATTGGAGGAGTCACTTTTTCATGGCCTTGCACTAGCTTTGAGTACATTTCGTGATACGCTGCTTACAAGGCTTGTGGACAATCCTGAAGAATTTCCAAATAGGCTGTTACAAATAATTCTAGGTAACTCTCATTCAGCAAGTTGTTGCAAACATTGTTGCCTCCTTAGAAAAGGGATTGACTCTGAACGTTCAATCGATACAAACTAAAGCTGATCTGTGGCTTCAGTGCGAGATTGAAACTCAGCCTTTTAGGCACTTTGAACATTTCTGTACTTCTTTCAAGGTCTGCTAGTGCTGACCAACCTTGAAAATTCTTGATCTACTCTAGGTCCTCAATGATACTACTTAAATATTAACTAGTAGATCAGATTGCACGGTGCTATTCAACTGAAACATTAACAAGAAAGTTTCACACTGTCTAAGGTCCCCTGTCTGCCTTCCTGTTCCTTAGGAGCAGCCAGAAAGTGCCACTGCCCTGTCTGACATCTAACAACTTTAAGCAGCTGAAAAAAAAAATCCCCAAACAACACATCTTTGTTCAAGAGACTCCTGCTTTTCCAACAGTGAACTTCCACCTTCAAGTCTTGGACACAATTCAAAAATCCACATGTTTTGCAAGATTAAGTGTAGAATCAGCCCTTCATGTCCATTATTTCAGAAATGCATAGACAATAGGTCCATTTTATACAAGAATGTCTACAGCAGGCCTTAGCTTTTGCCTTCATCATTTGATGACATATTAAGAACTGATAAGCAGCACCATTGTATTCAGTGTGCTCCCGTTATATACACAAGGACATGTACTCAGACAGTAACGAGAATTACCATTATAAACCAGGAGCTAATCTGCCAGCCAGAAGGAGTAGGATTATTCTGATTAAACACAGAAATTCTCAACAATGCAAGCCACCTCAGGCTTCCATGGTTCTCAGAGGTTTAGGGTGCAATTCCTTCCATTCCTTTCATCTCAAACTAGGTCAGATTAATCTCACCCTAGCTCTAACTATTTCTCTCCATTGAGTATACAGACAGCCCAAGGTGACTATTTCAGACAGATATACAAAGATAGGGGAGATTCATCTTACTTGAGATGCCTACAAGCTACCAATAAGCTCTCTCTCTGTAAGAGAGCCTGAGACATATCAGGAAATCTGTTCTACTACATAAGGAAGCTTCAATCCTTTAGAAACTGGGGTAAAAATAATTTGAAATTCTGAGCAATCACCAGGGGGGTGGGGGTGTTTGTTTGGGGTGTTGGGTTTTTTTGGTTGGTTGGTTTTTTGTTTGCTTGTTTGTGGTTTTTTTTGTTTGTTTNTTTACACATTTTAAACCAAGAAAACAGAACACCTAATCAAAATAACAAAACAACAAAACCCACCTCCCCACCCCACTGACCTAAGAAAAAGAAAAACACCAAAAAAAGCCCGAAGCAAAACAAAACCAAAACATTTTAAAGATCTTAGTTAACTATCACAAAAATAAAACTGGAGAAGTTTTAACAGACAACAGAAAGGCAAAAAATCACTTAAGCTAAAGGACAATAGGCTTCTAGTTTTCACAGGAGCTCAGCCAGGGAACAACTACCCTATAACAGGGCAAAGAGCAGAGGAATTAAATTGAAGATGGACTATGACAGCCTTCTCAAAAGAATTTAGGTACTACAGCAGCTGTGATAGCAAGAAGAAAAACAGGATAACTCAAGAGGTCCCTCATAATCCTGTACTTCTCATTTAAGTTTCAGCTTAATAGCAGAGATCACACTGATCAAAGAGCAAACGGTATCAGCGTTCATGTAATTTAAAACACAGCTTCAAATCTCTCCTTTTCTTTCCTCACCTCACCCACATCTCAGTTCCCTCTACCTCCATCTGACCCTAAGCCATGAGTACCAGACTAAGCAGCCCTAGTGTTTTCTTCCAGGAAGTCACCTCCACCTTGATACTGAAGAAATAAAACAGTTTCCAACCTCTATTCTTTCATTATTACAGAGAGGATACTAAATAGCTACACAACAGAAAATACTTTGAATTCACCACAGCAGCACCCTTATTTATGCACTATAAAAGTTATATTGCAAAGCTGAAGGATAATACAAACAAATCACTCTGGTAAAACACTTCTTCCAGGAAACTAAAAATTATTTTATATACTTATGACAGCTAACTACGAGATATAATCTGGAAAACATATACTTATTTCCATTTGCAAAGCAGTTCTATCTCACCAGAAGGGTTTGCTTTTCTTCTTCCAGCACAGCTCCACAGCAAGACGAATTTGTGCTGGCTGGTGGACACCAGCTAAGAACTGGCTGTAATGAGAAGACAGCTTTCACCTGTGCCTTTCAGGAGGCCTCTCCTCCTCTTTGGGATGAGAACTGAATATCAGAATTAAGAAAGCAAAACAGCAGCACCTGTGGAGGAAGCACTGACACTCAGAAAAACAGATCCCTAAAGACGTTTTCTAGGGAAGCCTGTAAACGCTTAATGAGAGTATATGTTACCTAAGTAAAACATAAAGCATGTAAACCAGCTGCAGTGTCTGCACTGAGGCGTGAGCCACCAGAGTAGAAATACTTACAGAAATGTTTTAGAGAAAAAAAAAAAAAACAAACAAAAAACCCCACATTCTTAAACATCATTTTACAAACAAAACTGAGATCAATTGCATCACTTTACATAGAGGAGGGAAGAAGAAGGGATATGAAGCACCTGCAGCTGCATGAAGCCTGCAGGTTAGGGAGACACCTGTGCAAAGGTTGCTGATAACAGCAGTAGAAGGTGTTCTATAGGGCAAAGGGCAGTAAGTAGGTNCTAAGCCTTGTTCTCCAGGCCTCTCACCAGCTTCGTTGCCCTCCTCTGTACTCGCTCCAGCACCTCGATATCTCTCTTGTGCTGAGGTGCCCAGAACTGGACACGATATATGGCAGGGAAGAGAGGAGTGTGATGAATGCATGGAAATGGGGGTTGGTGCTGGTGGGGGCAGAAGAGTTTTGGGTAGTGTGTGGTGTGAAGGCAATGAATAGTGTAAGGGGATGTGTTTATGTAATGCAGCAAAGGTGTTTAGAAAGGCCCATTTGGGCCTGAATAAAGGAAAAGTTTCTTCAGGAAATTACTGAAGAGAAAAAAGTAATTATTCACGGGAGTTGGACAGCAGTCACATCCTCTTAAAAATTTCGGCGAACACAGGTTGGTTTCAATGACCATAATCACATTTTTTTCTGTTAACTTCTAGGATGGAAAAACTACAACTATTCAATCCCTGTTGTAGCTGGAGCCTGGGTTTAGTACTACCACAAGAAGACAATGGAGGACAGTTTGCACGAGTTATTACTGCAAGGGGAACAGTATTTGCATAACTAACCTTTCACCTGATTTAGCACTAAGATACTCATGGGTGCAAATCACTGAACTTAAGCAATTTATTGAAAAAGGAAAGAAAAATAGGAGGCAAAATTCTGAGATGCTAAAGAGAGCCATTGCTGCTCTTAACCCAGCTCTTCCCTACTAATTTCAGTGTAGTTGCTATTAGCTAATTCCCCTGGCCTCTCCAGCTTCCACAGTGATTTGAAACCCGGATAATGTTTTTCATTTTGTTGCTTCTGTAGACAGAGGCAAAAGCACTTCCTTTTCAACAGCATGACACAGGCTACAGACAGCCTGACGCCAAAGCTTTCTGCAGATCAATATATTTAATGCATTTGAAGTCAGTAAAGTCTCCCATGCTAGTCCAAGGTTGCCTGAGGAAAAAGAAAGCCAAAAGACTGGAGAGCTCTGTGGATGTGGATTTAATATTCAATTTGATTACTTAAGGATCTCTACATTTTAACAAAAAACAATTTAAGTTACCTTGCATATTAATTTAGAGCATTATTCTCAAAAAGTTTTTGTGAGTATGGAGAAAAATTTAATGTAGTAAGTGGAGTCAGATATGCTTAAATTCAAGCTGGCAGAGGTATGTTTATACTCATAAAGACAAAACAGCAAATAAATGCCAAAGACTGGGGGAACAAAATTATTATTAATCCTATCACACTAATTTTTTTCCTCCACATCTCCCAGATTTATTTCGTTCACTTGCATATTGCTCCAGCCTTACCCACAGGCTTTCCTCATTTACTTAAGACACCTCTCATTTTCACTAACCTTCAATCTTTATTGCTCCAAAGCATCTTTCTTCCCATCGATGAAATTTTACTGCCTCTTAAATGCAAAAGCCAGAGGCAATCACACAAGTGAGGAAGCCAGCCGTTGGCCTATCAAACCCATCAGAATTGCTCTCCTTCCAGTCAGCCTCAAAAATTCCCCAGGGATTCCCATTCAGTCTACCTTCTTCCCCCCTCCCACTCCAAAAAAAAGTGTGTATCAAGAATTTAGGAATAAGCCTCACTAAAACAGATGCCACACTTTTCAGTCTTCCTTTGTATCCATCAAAAAATGTGACTATGTATTAGGCTAGCCTGTAAAACTATATAATACCACAGAGCAACTGCTACCTTGCTATCAATTTTTAAAAACTGCTAAAAAATGGTACCCCAAGTTTACTATTTGTCTTGCAAAACAGAAGTATTTTTATTGCTCACAATTGGAAAGCAGTTTAATGAACTTCATCTCTATGTAAAACCTTAGGCTGCCAGAAACAGTGAATAAAAAAATATTATGTTGGGGTGGAAACTTAACTATGGTATGGTGCTCAGATTCCTTTAGTTGCAAATATTAATGATTTCATGCTAATATTTCAGCAAGAATGAATGCAATTATTTCATCAAAGCAGATGCAGTGGGAGGTAAGCAAGGAGCGGTAGGTGTTACAGGTTTGTGTTAAATAAATTGAGTCTCTAAGTACTTTTTTCTTGTATGGATTAGGTGGTTAGAAAGAGAAATGTTACTTTTCTGTTACTTCAAAGGGTCTGGCTATGAGATTCCAGACCAGTTGTGCTGCTTTCCTGAATGCTGACTGTCTAGGTTAACCCAATTATATTTGCAAAGTGTTTGTAATAATTTTTATAGGGATTTTATTGAAAATCTGGAAAGTGAGAATCAGGGTATATCACACAATCATTAAATTTGGTATCATTTATTTCTCTCTGACTGCATTCCATCCTGCTACAAATATTCATTTTGGTGTGTTATAATGCTACAAGAAAATAGGGTCCTTGCCACAAATTCCAGGACAGCCTGATTTCAGCAGCTCTTGTGAATGGCACTTTATTCCTTTGTAGCCAATATATGAGGGGAGCAGGTGAATTATAGCATCTGGAACCAGCACAGCAGAACAGGAGAGAATTAAAGGAAGTACTTCAGTGTCTGTTTTTTGCACAAGGTTGTCTTGTGCTTGAAATGGCAGAAACCAGCTGCGGGCATCACACCATGGGACCAGGCCTGCCTGATGCAGTATCAGAGGTGTTGGGCAGCAGCCCAGCTCTCTGCATGTCTCTGCTTATCAAGTCAAATTGCAGATGTGCTGCTTCAGCCAGAAGCTTTATGTGGGACCTGTCAAAGTTCTTAAAGAACTTAGTGATCAAAAACAGCGATAATCCCTTCTCAAATAAAATGTCCTCATGGGGGTCTTGAGGCATCTTGTGGCTTGAGGTTCTTGTGATGGAAAACTTTAGCCTGAAAGCAAGCAAGCAGGAAAAAATAGCACATACATTCATATCACAATGTTAACTCTCCTCTGCATAAACTCATCAAACCAACTTTTCGTACCTGCATACCCCTGCTCTTCAGCAACACGTAAGAGAATATATGCATTTCAGAAAACAAGCACCAGTTCCCTCATGTCTGTTCTTCCATGTGATCTACCAAAAGGTTTCTCCCATGCTTTCTGGAGAAACAGCTGTAATGTCACATAAGAACTGCGTGCTAAAAGGGCAAAAAGATGTACTATGAGATACAAAAAAGGGGACCTTTTCTATCTCAGAAGGACTCCTCTCTGAGCAGCAAAGTTTCTGTTTTGAACTTGCATTCTCAGAGATCTTGACTGTAATTTTTGTATCCTACACTACGAGCCTCAAAGTTTGCTCATAATATCCCACTCCATGAAAATGTTTATTCTATCTCCTAAATATGGCATATGTAACTAGCATCTAGGGTCCAACCAATGCTGAGTCAGTCATATGACAGAAAAAATACTTTGCCTGCAAATATGTGCTCTTTTATATGCCAGTAGTGAAGGTAAAAACTCCTCTAATGTCCATTGGATTCTAGATCAGGGGCCAAATTCCTCTCTGCTGTACTTTGGAACAGCTCAACCAGTTGACTTCAAATAACCTGTGCCATTTCAATCCAGCAAAGAGCTTGCTCCAAGGGTTTTGCAAACACTTTTGATCATAAACAGTAGAAGAGCGGTAGTCCTCAGGCTCAAATGAATTTACATACTAGGTTTTTATGGCTCAGAATGAGCAAAACCTGTTCAATCTGGTGTGGAAAAGAAGGCATTTGTGTGATAAATGAAAGAAAAAAAAAAACAAAAAAAACACAAACCAAAAACCTAACAACAAGCAGAGCGTTGTCAAAATAAGCGTGTATATAACACTTCCAAAATAAAAATTATTTACTCCTAAGCACAGACAAGCCTAAATATTATGGTTGGCAGGACACAGCAATGCTCTTCTGGAAGTTTCTCATGAGGAAAACAAATGCTGCACTCTGTAAACTCTGCCTCACACAAAGACTCCCTCTCATATCACTGTGACCATTCAGCTCGCTGTGAGGTGACCTACACCTGTGCTTCCCAGTACAAGACTAGAAGTACAGACAACCCCAACCCATCCTAAAGGGTGGCTGATATTCCACTTACCCTTTGTACCTGTAAAATGAGTTACACGAAGAGACTTTCAACAACAGCAAGAGGTTAATGAGAGAGTAAAACTCTGTAGTAATACTGCTGTAGTCATGGGTTTGTTCTACATTTAATTATTATTCTGAAGGAATGCTAATGACCAACCATTACTTACTTTACTGAAAAAAGCTGTTAAGAAATTTTGAGGGACCTGTGATCCAAATGGGAACTGCGATGGCAGGGAAAATACCAGCTTGCCAATTAAAGGTCTAGTGATCAAGTAGAGTAACTTCTCATGCAGATTGCTAGATTTTAAACTAGCTATTATCACTCAAGGAAAAAATCACAAAGTTTCATAGGAACATCACATTTGCTCATAAAGCAGTAATATCATCCACAAACAATATTAAGAAAGGCAGTACTGGAGTTATGACTTCTTATAACTTCTTGGAACAGCATGTTCTTGGCTACCTATCTTAAAATGCTGTGCCAGGGGGAAACAAAAAAAAAAAGGAAAAAAAGGAAGAAAGAAACAACAACAAAAAAGACAAAACAGCTGAAAAAATATTGGGGCAATGAAAAACCTGTCCAAAAGACTAAAAGACATACTACAAAAGACAAAACTGAAGTCCTTTTCTACGTAACCATTTCTCAAGAAAACTCACTTTTATGCACTTCTTTTCTGCCACAATTTTTTAAAGATCTGTTCTTCTCAGAAGTTTCTGGTGTAATTGTTGCAGAGGATTAAAACAAAATGGCCCAAAAAAATTCAGAGAGACAAAGAATAAGAAAAACAGTAACATTATACAATATTATGGAGAACGTAAATTACAATACCTTCAACAGAGCATAGTTAAACCATATAAAACGTTGCTGTGAACTGTCAGTAAGTGCACCTATGAGCCATATTTAGGGTAGAAGAGTGAAGACAAGACAACATGTTTTTTCTGCTCTGGTTAACAGCTCTAGGTGAAGTTAACATGGGTGTGAATTTAAACTCCCTACCAGAAATAAAACCCAAGCTATTTCATCCTGCAATAGTCTGGTAAAGAACAACAATTCTTGTGTGAAATCAATCTAAGAGGAGAATCTTAGTACCATATGGTAGAAGAAGAAAACTTATTTCTTTAGATAGGTTCTTGGTCAAGAGAAATTTTGGATCACATACAAATTTACATGTCTGAGTATGAAAACTGCCACCAGAAAATGCTCGTATAGTGGCCTCTGAAGCTCTTTTCTCACTCTTGCTCCACCTTGACAACAAGGTGCTCATGTCAAATTTAGGGCTGCCTGCAACCCTGAAACAATACCTAAGCCCCAAAATTTCAGATCTGCTCAAAGTATGCCTAACAGACACGGGCAAATTTGCACTTAGAAAATACTCTTGTTTTCTAGGATATGGCTAGAAGAAGTAGTATCCTGTATTACACAAGCACACAGCTGAAGCGCTCACTTGCATGTGAGGGATCTTGTTTCCAGGTTCTGCTCACCCTGAGGTAGTGTGGACACCCACTTTCCAGCATAACTATGAACTGGTCTGGAAAATAGGAGCATGGAGTGGTCTAGTATAGCCCTGCCGGAGGCTGCAAATTTCATGCAGCTGGCCGAAAGCCCAGTGGCTGGGCAACTTGGTGAGGAAGGGAAGAGCCCTCAGAAACACACAAATGATGAGTTCCCATGGCTGCAAGGGCAAACACAAAGCCTGGAGTCCTTTTAAAAAAACTCTACCACGGGGACATACCTCTGGAGAAGGGCCCAGACTCTGCAGCCTGTAGGCACAAGGCTGTGCTCACTCTTTGCTATGGACTATTTCAAGGCAGTTTCTGCTGTGTTTGGAGGTTTCCACCCAATCCTGGCATGCACTACAGAGGGAGATTGTGTGTCTCAGCCCTATGTCTTTATTGAGCCTTCCTGGGACTGGCTGCTGAAAACACCTGTTTCAGCCCTAAATATGACAGCAGAGAAGCACAGAGATTATATCTGCCCTTTGTTCTTACACATGAAGCATTTCTGGCCCAATGTTGTAAACACTTCACAGTTTTCCCACAAACTGCAGTGGGAAGCATATTGCATCTTCCACGTTTTGATTTAATTCTCCTCTGTACCTAGCAGCAGAGGACAAAAACGTTGTCCGTGTGATAAATTTCCTTACAATAAGATTACAGACACTAACAACAATGAAGGAAAGAAAAAAACAGAAGTGCATTATTTAGACAAAATAATGGAAACCATAAATCACTGCAGTGACAGGATTAAATGTGAAACCTTTAATTATACATTTAATCATTTACCAACTTCTTTATTTTCCCTGTAGGAATGTTCATGAAGCTTCAATAAGATTTCAGTTTGAGGATGATTTTATTTTGTATGTGAACTGCAAAAGCAATACACACAGAAATGGCTTTAGGAATAGAAATAATATTAACTTTAATCTTCAACTATGTTGACACTGAACACCTTTATTGTTCTCAGTCATACTGGCTCTCACTTATTGGCAACACTGTGTCAATGGACATCAAGTCCATCTCCATTTCACAAGTATTATATAACAAAGTAGAACTAAGGGGGAAATAAGTAGTGGTTCAGAAAGTACACTACTGTATTAAAACAAGAAAGTGTAATTACATTGTTAAAGGCGACACTGTTATTTAAAAAGTATGGCCAAACCTGTGCCTACAGGCTCCATCTCCTCTACAGGGAGATAAGAAGCAGCTTCTAAAATAGAAAAGTGGTTCCCCAGCCCTAGAAAACCTTCTCCTATGGATCCCAGAATCCAGGAATTGAGAGCAGGGCTGTTGTTGCTATTGTCACAGGGTTCAAAGTGGGCAGAGAAATAACCTGATTTCTGTAAAAATTCTGTGCAGCAGCATAATCTTTCAGCACACTCAGAGCAGTACTTACTGAAAACAAAACAAAAAACAAACACCAACAACAACAAAAACCAAAAGCAAACAAAAAACCTCAACCCCCTCAAAAAAAAAAAACCCAAAAAAACCAAAAATCCCAAACTGAGCCAAACAGCAAAACCAGCAAAATTCCCTTTCTTCTAACTGGAGGGTAAGGCAAAGTGAAGACAGCCTTTGTGTTTACACAGATCCCCTCAAAGAACACATAGCAGGAAAAAGCAGTCATTCAAAGTTGAAACATTTCTCTTATGCTAAGAAAAACAGTCTAATATTATACTAAACACATCATCTAGTAGCAATTGTAAAGGTACTATGATAGTAGTAGATATTGCATTGCATATCAGAGAACTGTTGGCAGGAAAGTACCTGTCCTCTGGAGCACCCTTCTTTTAGTTCTGTTGTGTTGCAGGCTCTGGAAAATGGCCTTAAGGTTCCTAGCTGGGGTGGGCTGTCATGTACCTAAGACCATAATTCAGCTGCTCTGTATTTTCTTTAGAATAAAAGTGTCTGCTCAGCCTAGGTTGCAGGGAGGATGGGTTTGCTCTACTCATTCAGCTCATGCTGTTTGTCAGAAAAGACAGAAGCAGACAGGTCCTGCCAACGTCTAGGGTACAGAAATGGGCAGAACCAAATACAATGGCAATGATTCAGGGATTTTCAGCCCTCCCAATGGAAGAAGATAACACTTATTTTGTCTGTTGTAGAGACACAAACCACCAGATGGAGGATTCCAAGTCAATCTTCAGTTTTTTTCTGAATTTTTCTGCCTTGGTAGTCATCACTTTCAATTTGGGTCATCTTTTTGAAAAATAAATCATCCTCTGTACATGGGACTCTTGAATTGGCTGGATTGGCTTGTTGGTAATTGACAGACCTCCTGGCTCACTGCTATGAACTGAAGGAAATACTCCACACTGTTGTGGTCTCTGCCTCTACCACTTTTTGGAACAAGCAAACCCAGAAAGAAACGGGTATCATATAATTAATTACGTGATTTGGCTATCACATAAGTTGACTACATGTTTGCTTCTCTGCTGGGTAATATTGCATTTTGTAAGCAAGGAAAAAATTCCTAGGGAAAGCAAGAAACACAGGCCGAAAACTGTAGGAGTCTAAGTACTGTCAACACTGGGAAAATGAGTTTTCTTCCCTTCTTTCCTCTTTTGGATCTCCTTTTGAGTCATTAGGAGTTTGGAGTGATTCAGTAATAGCTAGATATTTCTGTCTCAGCCACCCAATTTGAAGAGGGCTTTAATTTCAAGACTTAAACTGAAAGTATAGGTGTCTAGCTTAATAACTCATAACACGTGGGGCACCAGTGTCAGAAACCTGGGAACAGGAGACACTTTTATCATCTTTTTCTCAATTACCGGAGAGGAAATTCCTGAGGCAAACTTAAAGCAGAATGACTCATTGTATACCTGACAACACAAGACTGAGATGCTGGGACACTTACCCTGCCAGCAAGATGACTTGTGGGTCCTTGGAGTTTTTCTCTCTTTCCTTTCTCTAGTCCACTCATGCATCAGGTCCCTTAGAGATATGGGACAGCCAAGTGAATTTGTGTTTCTTGCTCTGGGTTGTGAGATGGTTTCCTGTAACAGAAAGGATATAGAGACCAAATGAGGCATATGAAGGCACTGAAAAAATAATTTTGGATTATACTACAATTCAGGCAGTCCCTATTTCCTGACTTCAGCAATAGCCAATATTGGTGAATAAACCCTCCAAGAGATGGTTTCCAAACAAACAGCATGGAGAATTGTTGCTTAGTAAGTGGCAGAATCTTTTATGCTGTTCTATTTAGCTGTAGAGAAGTAATACAAGAGGAGTTTACAGTGTTTTACTCAACAGTATCTTATATCAATCAATTCTACTAGTTAACTGAGCACATTTCAAATAAGTTTTCCTTTCATCAGTGTTAAATGCATTTATTTTTAAAATTTCTATCCCACTGTTCAGACACTACAGCAATGTTGATCCTTTCTGAAATATTAATTCAAATCATCATTCTAAGCCCACTCTTTACTATACCTTCTCTAAACTATCTTTTCTACTTGTTTTCACTCCAGAATGTCTTCTTTAGAAATTATTAATTTGTTTTGTGGGTTTTCAAATACCTATGGACTTTTTCTCTTTAAGGATGAGCTGCTCAGATCTAAATAGATTTCAGAATAGTGACCAAACATTTCTGTTTCCCGCTTTTCCTCCCTGTACCACCAAATGATCTGTGGGAGACCAGTTCAAAGTCAAGAATGATAATCACCTATGACACTTTTCTGTTCCATTTCCTTCAGAAAATCAGTGCATGTGGTAGAGAAATAGAAGAGGAGAGTTCAGAACGCACACACAAATCGCATCTTCTATGACCACTGGGCTGCCACAGGTCAAGTGCAGAAAAGCAAACACACAGCCCCCCAAACATACAACACTTAAGAAAATTATTAAAAGCAGAAGTGTGCAAATGTTTATCTTTGTGGATTTCAGAGCTCCCCAGAATATTTTTCCTGATAAAAGACTGGATTAATACAGAAAAAAACCTCAATCAATCAAGAATGCAATTATTTTGATATCCTCACAAAGCCTACAATACAAAGGACTTTCATAAGGTGTAACTTTGGAAGTGAAATTGGAAACTTCAGATATTTTTCTATTAAAGGTCATGGATATCAAAATCTGTTGTCTCACTTCAGATCAGTTATAAAGCTACTATAAATAAAATCTATATGGCACCTTGTCATTGATTCCCACTTCAGTGTAATCAGCACTGCAGACACAGAAAATTCTTAAAATAAACAGCGTGTTCTCAACTTATTCCACTTAAAATGGAGTAAAGAGCTCTGTACTTTTATTTTAAGATATTCATTGTAACTGCTCATTAAGCAAATTATTTTATTACTGTTTAGATAAACACTACTATATCAAAATATACTGTAACTATGACAACAGTCATTCATAGTTTTCCACCCTCTTTACCACTCAGCAAAGCAATTTTGCTGAATTATTTCCTAATAATAAACATATGATGATTTCCAAGCATCAATGTTAGCATTTACCTTTCTTGGAGCTAGTCCATATCTTCTATGATAATTGTAAACACATCAATATATCTTTCTTAGATAAAAACAGACCATACAACTGGAAAACACTGTGCCTATTCTACTGAAGCCATTAGAGAACTCACGGTGACTGCTCAAAAGTTCTGGCTAAAAAACCCCAAATATTTCCCTCCAAAAAAGTCTAAATATTTGGCAACTTCTAAACAAACACTTTAAAAAAAAACAAAACAAAACAAAACAAAAAACCACACCTGTAGTAAATTTACTCACAAACAAATGAAAAAATCATGCTAAAAAAGAAAACCTTGTGAAACTTCAATGTTTTCATATCAGTCAGATTGCACTGCTGTATCTTGCTGAAAAAGATTTGGGGATGTGAAGATGGAAGGGTGGGAAGTAAGAAGGACAACTTGAAAAATCTAAACCCAGCATTTGCATCAATGCTTTTGACAGCTCAAACTGAAGTGTGTCTCCTGAAAACCAAGACAGCAAAGGGGCCCAGAAAAGCAAGCTGCCTGCTGAGGAGAGCCTCCCCAGATCACAGAGACTTCCCAGATCTCACCACATGGAAAGTCATGCAGGCACAACAGAAGGGCAGTATGGACAAACAGAGGATGGAGATGCTGAGTGTGGGCAGAACTTCCTTGTTCTGACATGCTTGGATGAAAATGGGGAAGACAGCTGAGCTTGAAATTGGTGAGACACAAGGAGAAACCAGGTGAGCTTCTAGGGAAAAATCAGCAGTAAAAGGTAGACTGAGGAACAGGTACCTGGCAGAGGCCGTTGAATCTCCATCCTTGTAGGTGTTCCAAACTCAACTGAGCAAGGCCCTGAGCA
>VZTM01033824.1:0-14052 GCA_013400555.1 Jacana jacana | reverse complement strand
TATGTAAGTTTGTTTCCCTTGAACTAGGACATTGTTGATGCACCCCAGAGATCTGTCCTAACCAACATGACTCTGGTATTCTATTAAATACTCAATTTGCCTGCAGTTTTCTTCTTTCTGAATAAAAGAAAGGTGGAAGTGAAAGGAAAAAACAGAAGAAATAAAACCTTAACAATTCATCTCGTATTTGATACTTTTCTGAAAGAAAAGGTGCTGAATTTGAATAGAAAATGCTGTGAATGGGGTAAAACTGTTAGACCACTACTGATTGCATTTTTATGCTTTGTTTTATCTTTCACTCTATTACCTATATGATTTTGTAAGTCATTCACTTTGTTCTGCTTTTTTTCCTTTTACTGAATTAATACAGACTGATAAAAGAAGATAAACTAACCAACCTAGTTTTCATCAGATTCTTGACTTATCCAGGTAAGCTCCAAGTCTAGGTAGGTGCTAGGATTGATAGCACAGTTTGGTAGGAAGCTTTTCCTGTGCCACATATGGGCAGCTCCCAACAGGCACTATAATAAGTGGGAATAGATAAGACATGGATATCTCAACACCAGCCTTTGCAGGAGAATTTAAAGGGGCTTTTCTTTTCACCTATTTCCCTGGGGAGAAAGCTTCCCCTTGTACCATGGGGTGGCACCAGAGTGTAGGCACTATAATTTTTCCAGGTGCATGCTCTATCCATTTCTCCCTCTTTGCCTCTTCATGTTTACCCAAGAAAAAGCAAGAAATTAGCACCATATACTTTTCAAGCCTGAGTAAGCAGCTAATTATTCAGACAAAATGTTATTGATTTGCAACTGTCTGAACAAATGAAATTCAGGCTTGCTGACCTCATTGAGAAGGACAGCCAACCTTCTTGGGGAATTTCCAGTTGTGTTACTTACAGTTCTTGTTCCTTTCTTTTATTTTAGGAGCATTTGATACAATACAGACCAACTGGTATTGCGCACACACAGCTTTTTTTGAAATCAGAGAAGACTTTAAGATGCAGACCTTTAGCTTCCTCTGAATTCAGGAGCAACTTATGTGCACCCAAAGACAATATACCAATAAAGGAAGCTGACAGAAGTGGTAAAAACAACCAAAAGGCAGGCTCAATTAAGCATCCACTAAAATAAACACAATCATATACATGCACGAATGTGCTACCCACAAAGATGAAGTAAATCTTACGCTCCGTTGTTGACTTCCTCTGACATGATGCATTTAAGTTTCTCTAATGTCATTGCACAGAGCTATTTTCCAATAAACCATGCCTCTTTCTTAGGTCTTTCCAAGAGTAAGCATTTAGACACTGGGCAATCATCTTCCCCAGTACTCACTTTTATCATGGTAGGCATGCTAAAAAATAGAGACCCTATATAATATGTTTACCAAATGCAGGCAGGAAGCAACTTCACCAGCTATAAATGGACCATGTATTTATTATGCTACTTGCTGTAATAGTTCAACAGCAATGAGTTGCAGATCCAAAAAATATCAAAAAATGGCTACCCAAAAAGGGCCTAAAATTAAGTTCTCGACAGATAATAACTAATGCTGTACACGCCTACTCTTCATGTTATGAACAATATGTACACTATATTTATGCAGAAGAAACCAGTATTTAAACTCTTACATTTATCATAAAAATAGATTCTATTATAGAAAACAGTGCCTTCCCATGAAAGATTTACAATTGATTAAATAGGATGGCTTGTCCTAAAACACTTATATGATTGCATGCAAAGAAAACAGATGGTCTGTGTAACGGTAATTTGATTTCTTCCAGTAAACATTAGTCATGGTATAGAAAACGCTTATGTTGATCTCTTCCAGAATGATGTGTGCACTTTGCATCTCTTTCCAAATGAAGCCTGTAATTCCATTCAAGAAACAGCACAGCAGCTCTGGTTTCCCAACAAATCAAATAAAATCAGGTAGTCTAATGCATCATCCCTCACTTAACAGCCTGACAACACAGAGATTGATTTTAAGTTTTCTCTCTCCCAAAAGTGCTTAACATAATGCCATGTTCCTTTCTCATTCACCCTTTTATAACGCTTCTTCATACCAAAAAAAGATCATCTCTACCTTCATGTCTGCCTAAGAGAAGTATCATAAGCCAAATTACAATGTCTATTATCGTCTGATTGCATCTAACAGTTTTCTCCTTTATTAAGCTGCAGGTATATAAGAAAGGAAAAAAGGTCTTACTGGTAAGTCTCCATCTGTCCACCTCAAATTTTGTCCTATTTCATGAGACACACCAAGAATGCTGCACAGGGAACTTCAGCGCCCAAATTTATCTGAAATGACTTTACTCAAGCTTTATGATTCCCAAACACTGGATGAAATGCTGTCTACCTTTGTAAGGCACACAGTCCTCATGAGGTCATCTAAATCACTGAAGTTCTTGGGACCGAACTGCAGATGAGTGCTCTGTTGCTTCTTCCCACAGGATGACAGTCTGGGCTGACAAAGGATTCATGTTGCCTTTTACAGATCTTTTGCACAGGGTGAGTACAGGCAGACCTTTCTTAAAGGCAGAAATTTAGCCCCTAAAATTGCACCCTTAAATTTGACCCTAATTTTTCACAGGGGCTTCACACCAGGGTATGTTCCATCACCTGCAAGCAATAACATTCCTGCTGGGATGTAACCCTGTTTGTCATTATCTTGTCTTGTTTGATTACTGTCGCTTCACCTGGCTGGCCTGGACTTACCTCAGCCAAATGAGGTAAAGGCACAATCCTATTAAACGCCTGCTGGGAACACCCTAAGCTGCTGCTCTTGTCAGTGGGAATTAAGGGTTCTCAGCACATTGTAACAGGTATTCAGACCCTTGAGAAATCGGGCTCTTAATTAGGTAGTCCCTTATGACATTGTGTGATTATTTAATGTTCTGACAAGACGCCTCAGCAATCTCACAGGTCCTGTATTAACTGTCCTAGAAGAGCTCTTTGCCACCTGCAATTCTGTGAAACCTTTGTCATGCTTGGCCATGGAAACAAATTGCATTTCATGGAGCATATGAAATGATTTGCCCAATAAATTGGATGAAACATATACAACACTAACTACTGGCCAGGGTTGAAATGTCCAGTTTTAAATAGCTGTTCTTTCTTCGTCCCCTTCCTAATCCTTCACACGTGCCCTCCCCTCCACCCTTCCATGCACCCTTTTTATTGTCCCACTTGCTGACAGAGCTCAGCAGCAGCAGCCGCCCTTGTGGCAACGTGGGATGATTCATCACACAGTCTACATGAGGCAGATTAATACTGCCAGAGGAATTCCTGATTATAAATTTCTCTTTCTTCTGTCTGGCTCATCTGCATTATAATATTTGTTACTCACACGTAAATGTCTAACTCAAGCCTATCCATCCAAGAACTGCTGAAGTTTTTTAATCTATACTGAAAAGTTTAACAAAACCCCAGCAGAATTAACATTTCTGCCTTGCAGCTGATGCTGTGTTATCAAACACATTAATAAAAGCTACAATAAACATGAAAGAAAATGTGGAAATAAACAGAAGAGTGATGAATGACACAGTATATCACATAAAAAGATGACCATTTCTTTGTGTTCATTTGTTATCATCCCCTACATATAACAGCTTCAGGGAGAATCACCTCAGGGGAAACAAGCTTGGCATCAAATATTGTCCATAGGATTTTAGCAACAATGCCATTCTGATTGCTAAACCCTGGGTCAAGTGAGCAAAATCATGGTCCCTATGATGAATCAGAATTCATCTCATCTCCACTTTGTAGAAACGGAGGCTAGAGACGGAGTATATGGACCACCTACCCTAATTCCTATGACACTCAAATAATCACCTCACAGTCAGAGTATATCAGCTATAGGCAACTGAAAGATGTAATAAGAGACAACGATTGGCAGAAGAGACGTATCAAAATGCACTCCAAAGGTTGTCTTTTTAAGAAAAGCTGTATTAAACTTTGAACTTCTCCATCCCTGTTGGGTTGCAAGATATTTGAGACCACTATGCAGAAATCACACCAGTTACATGCTCTCTGCTAAGGCTTGTAGTTCCTATGCTTCTCATTGCTCTTCAAATGCTGTATTAACTGCACTTATCTGTGTTCACAGTTTCTGCTAAGTCCAACTCAAAGAATTCACAGGCATGAAGTCTCTCCAAGCCCCCTCCCTTTTTTGGGAGGGGGAACTTTTGCTTTACCTGCTTACCTTTTAGGGAGGCTTTTTTTCATCCTTCTGTTGTTAACAATATTTCCATCGACTACCTATTTTTTTTCATGAGCCTTCAACACAACCTTAAATTGCGTCTCACCAACATCATCAAATCCACTTCCACAATGAATAATCTAACTTCAGATAAATCATTCTACCAACTAGTTTCAACTACAACAAAAACAGTTCCTTGAGTGCTTTATGCATTCTGGCAAGCATCTGCTTTGCCAGAAGTGGATTAAATAACACTACCTCTATTAGTCTAACAGTGTGAGAGATCATATAAAATATTTATATTGTGAACTGCAGGCAAAATGCCTATTCTAAATTATGCTCCAGAAGCTCAGCAAGATCTTATATTGATGGAAAAATACCTCAGCTTAAATAATTGGGCAATTTTAGTTATTTCTTATCATGAATCTCATGTCATTTTGCTGTTTCTCTCTTGGAAACGTGATCTATTTTAGTGAGTACCATTTTCCATGTTCAAGGGGTTCCTGTGTACTAGTACAAATATCTCACCCACATTATACTGAATCACAGGGGCAGCACAGAGGTAATTATAAAAAAATACTATCAGTGCAGACCAATGTTCTGCATAAGCTTCTTCATTACCTTATACAGGGCATCAGACAATGTTTAGAAAAAACATGCTTAAAGCTTAATTTTCAGCTAACTTCCAAATTTACAAACAAAGAGTTTGCATGTGAAGTTATCTGCAAAGACTCTATGCACAAAACCCCACCAGTGTGGTAAATTTGCACCAATCTACACGTGCAAGGATAATCTTTATGAAAACTAAATATCCTCTTCTCCTCAGAGTTGTATTCGTGATTTTACTGGGGTTACTCCAATTTGCTACGTGGGTATGCATGACTGCTTTAGGGATCACAAGTCCATTCTCACAGAAGTTGTTTGTTTCAGCATGTTCCAACATCTTAAAACATGGCAAATATTATACTTTTCCCACATTTCACAACTGTACAGTGCAGAATGATCGGCACTAGATTCTGCAACTAGTTAATTGCAGTGTACAAGTGCTTGTGTCATTCTGGACAGCTCTAGGACAACATGGCATCAGAAGAGCATGAGCCATTCCTCTGACTGAAAAATTGACCCAGGAAAATTCTGCAATCTGAAGGCAGTAAGGACAACTCACTGAATCCCCACCAACTTTGACGCTCCCTTTGCCTAATCCTGATGATTCTTTACTGAGCATCTTCAACGAGGAGAGGAATGAGGACATGGGCAGAAGGAAGGCAAAGCGGCACACAGCAGAGCATACTGTGCCTTCCCTTCCATTGCAGAAGGCATCAAAAAGAACCCCACTGCAGCTCCAATGCAGTCTTTCACATGCTATGGGTGGGAAAGCTCGTTGAAAGTGGGTGTCTCAGTTAACAGCTGAAGTCTAAGCTAATGGCATTTATTGGCCCTGGACAATCTTCTCTACAGACTGTCACATGTGATTCTGTCTACACTTAGATTCAGGGTCTGCTTGAGTTGCCTTTGCCCAGCCAGATGCCAGTGAACATGATTTCCCTGACAAAACCAGCCACACTGTGCTATTGATATGTCAAGTTCACCTCCACAAGTGAATGGGCATGCCTTTTCTGGGAGCCTTACTCCCATTAGTGAGGGCAGGCATGGACAAGAGCAGCAGGAGGATAGGAAACTGGCAGGAGACAAAGAGCATATTTTCCTTGACTGTCTTGCTTTTGTCAGTTCTGCCTCAGCTCCACTTGGCAAGGACAGAGATGGGGCAGCAAGGCCCACCCTTTCCAATGAGAAACAGGGCATTAAGCAGAGCCAGCTTTTCCTGCTCCATTCCCACTGCAGTGGTCTGCTTCTTCATTTTGTAGGCATCTCCCACTGCCATGTCCTCCAGCACTGTCTCTCCTATCCCCCCTCCCCAAGGGCTCACTTTCTCCTTGCCTCAACAGGAGTTCCCTCTGGTTGCCAACTCCTAGCTAGGTTGCAGCCAGGTGGTGGCAACCACCGAGATCCAGTACAGACAGTGAAGAAACTGTCTGTCCATTTATCCTTTTTTGCACTGGGCAAAGGACTTAGATATCCAGTACTCTCAGCTTCAGCAGATCCAAAAGCATAAAGCTGATCCCACTCAAAATCAGGATGACTTTCCAGGGGAAGGAAATAAAAAAATCTATCTTGGTTTTGAAGCCTTTTTTGTGATTTGTTAACTTCCCTCCTTTCAGCCAATGCAGCCAAAATTGCAATAACTTCAGACTGAAAAGTCAGCCTTGAATGTGATTAAAATGTACACATTTTCCTTACTGTTTATGCAGGCACCATGCTGACTTTCTGCTCATACCTGTAAGAAAACCTATGCATGTCATCTTCATGCTGACCCTCATGTTTCTGCACTCACACCAGTCCTTTTCTCCTTTTACTGTCCCCAGTAGAGCAAAACAGACAGAAAAGTGAACATTCAGAACCCCGTAAGCACTTATCCCATGTATTACGTTTTCAAATGATTCTTAACAGATTTATCAGCTACCTTGCTAGCAGAACGTAAAGTGTTCAGCCAGGTAGAACCTTCTCTAACTTACTGTTTTAGTGATACTTAAAATTTTTAAATAAACCAGAGTAAATTCTTAGTATGTACAACAGTTCTGCACTGCCTTTTTTTTTTTTTGTTGCAGTTGCCACCAACTACAAAAAAACAGAAATTATCAAATAAATTTTGTTTATTGCTCAATAAATACGCCCAGTAATATACTGCTCAGTAGATACAATTTTCATTAAAGAAAACAAGACGGCAATAGAATTATCCAGGTGCCTAAAATAATTCTTTTCAGACTTCTTTGACCCCTGGGACTCTCAAAACATTTTCACAAAACTCCTCCTTCACTATATCCTTGGACAAGACCTCAAGAACAACAGAAATCCCACACTACTGCTTAAGCAGTCACATCTCTCCCCACAGCAAGACAGAAGAGCGTCTCACACCGAGAGAACCTTTCCCATTATTCCTGCATAAATAGCAAAGTGTTTGATTTTTACTTCCATTTTAATTTAGATAGAATTTCCTTCAGCGTGGAGCCATAACCTTAGCATCAGACACTCTATTTCAAGGTGTCTACTCTGGAGAGCAGGCAACTGAAATGGCTGAAGAGTCCACAAGATTGCAGCTTACATCCAAACTCCAATTAGCTTAACCTTTAAAGCAGACTTCAAGTAACTGAGCCTGATATTGAGGAAGGGAAATACTTCAGGTAAGATGAGAGGGTCCAGGTTCAATTAAGTCACAACAGCTTTGCAATCAGATGTGAAGCTGAGCTTTTATTTTACACTTAAACAGTCTTGCTGACATTCAGATTCTCTGAAGAGTAAGGAGTTTGATATGAACTCAAGTCAAGCCAGGCATTCAGCTATTTAGCAGTATGTCCTAGGGTGACAAGGAAGGTTGGATTTTTGTATCCTCTCTTTTGGAGACCTGGTCAACAAATACAAAGAAATAAGAACTGCCATGTCAAACACAAAGAGAAAAACCTATTGTGCTTTGAATTTCATTGCCCTAAGATCTTCGGTGACAACATGTTGTCAGTAAGTAGGATTCTGTTGATGCAATCCTCTTCCCCCTGGCAAAATAAGAACCATGTTCTCCCATACTGATTTTAATATTAAAACATGTTTGGAATCTTTTTCAGGTTCTCACTGACAGTCTTGCTTGGCTTTATGGCTTGTCACAGCTGACATGATTCTTAATCAGAGTTCCCTCAAAAACACAGTGAATAGATAATAATATCTGGAAAACTAGGACATTAAAACTTTGATTCACATAGCACATTTCTCTAGTCTTATCATACATTATGCATAGTCTGTACTCTATTTTGAAGGAAACTGCTGTGACGTGTTTTCTGTGGGAGATATACGCGTGACTACAGAGTCTAGAGCATATCAAAAAACAGGATTCTGATCTCCAGAAGATAGTCAGATAATGAGGCAAACCAGCAATACAGGAACGTTTTGCCCCAAACCAGAAATACTTTGGATTGGTAACACCTGGATTCCATATTACCATGGAGCTATCTCATGGTAGCTATAGTTTAGATGCCTCAGCAGTCCACTGTCAAGGATATTTAAATTTCCTGACTCCAGCTTGCCATGTGAGGACTATGTCATTGGAGATATTTGAACTCCATTTGGTATACAATAAAGGCCCATAGCTGCCTACTTTTTAAAGTGATGATAATTATTGACAAATTGGTACCGACTCTAACCTTTTTAACTGGTATGTAGATGAATTTTCATCCTTATCATTTACTTGACAGTACCAACTTAATATCCCCACTTTAATGATGTGACTGACTTGAAAGATTCATAAAATTCATTACTAGATAAATATCAAGGTTAAAAGAGGGAGAATTCCCTTAGCATGAAGGACTCATACAGTTTGCGACAATCCTAGATGAAATTAGCCTTTTGTCTTTCAATAAACAGAAATCTCCTGCAGTGGCAAATGTTCATAATAGACTGTTTCATCTTGGCAATCATCTGAAAAGCTTATAATTTAAAAGCTTTTGGACAAAGTGATCTCTCTTTTAACAAATATTTATGGTAACACACATATCACTTAATTGGCATAACATATCAAAGGTTATTAACTGATTGTAGAGTGTGTAAGGACCAGAATAAAAAAAAAACTAGCACAGCTTTAAAAGTCTTTTCTATATTAAATGCTAAAAAAAATTGCAAGGCAGAGAAAGGGCATCAAAGATATAATAATAAGCAAGAAGGCAACTGAGATTTTAATGATCATTAGCTCTCTGCTACCACTATGCTAACTGCTGGCAGTACAAGCTGTATGAGAAGTCGCCATAAATGATGTATTCACAGAAGCCGCCTTAACTTATGCTGGAACTGAAAGAACAGGAGCGGAGATTAGAGAGATCCTAGACTCAACAGTAGGTCTGTGTATTCTTGGTCATTAATCACTGCTGAACACTTGATTCCAGAGCTGTGCCAAAGAAGCTATAAGTTGCATAATACTATCTATGTCAACATGAACTGTATAACGAAACAATATCTACAGCCTACATCATCTCGACAAAGATCAAAAGAATGTATCACAGTTTATTCAATTATCTGGCAGAGAGAGACAGAATTTAAAGCCACACTAATTGGAAACGTCCTTTTCAGGCTTTTTTCTGCCTTTTTCCTAGGGAATTGGAACATCTCTGTGAAGGGGAGGAGGTGAGAATTTGTTTGAATAGTTGTTAAAATTAACTTAAATGTGCATTTATAGGCCATCTCTTCAGCTAACAAGCACTTAGTGATACCATTTTATTTAGCAAGAAGCTGACTTTTACACTAACAAGTAGCTCAACAGGGAACGTTCAAGCAACTTCATGGGAGAAAAAAAATCAGAAATTAACCTCTTATATACTATTTTTTGAGGTCTTACAAGCTCTGCCGTTGAAGCCACTTTTTTTTTTTTTTATTTCTCTATCAAAGATCAGAAAAGAAAACCAAAATTAACAGGTTTGTACTTCAATAGCTACTCAAGAAACTAGTTCTGGTGTAGATATGTGTGCTTACCATGTTATACAGCCATTTGGAAGCAAAAAGCTGCTCACTGAAGTTGCAAATATTAGCAAATAAAGCCTGTTTAAGCTATAGCGTTACCACTTAAAGCTGGTATGAACAGATGCTACTAACAGATATAGTTCTGGATCTCTGATAATGTGACTGCCTCTGTGGTTTTAACTCAGGCTGGTTCCTTCTAGAAACACTTGTGGCAACATCAGAGAAGACAGGCAAAGGAATAAAGCAGTCAAGTGAAAGGAGAACAGGGTGTCTTCCTTCAGCAGCAGGACAAGTTTAAAGTACTTGATCTCATCTCAACCCTCCTTCCTAAAAGCAGAACATGCAAGAGAGAGAAAGAGATAAGATCTCAACTCCAAACCAGAAGAACCATTTTGCTTCCCAGCAACTAAGTGGAAATACAGTCAGCAGACTCTCCCCAGTGTTTCTTGAAAAAATTCTATCAATGTCCAGTCTTCATCTCAAACTTCAGTGGGTTTGGAAAAACTTGCTTCAGGACCATACTACACTAACAAGCACTTGTATAGGAGCAGCTCCTTATGAACCTTTCCAACATAGTTCTGTGCACGTTCATTTGGTTATTTGCAATGGACTTTCTCACCATAATTTCCTTCAAAATAGGTTACATGCTATTCATCACTTTTCTAGGGCTATGTTTTCCAGTTAAGAGAAACAT
Organism: Jacana jacana; assembly: GCA_013400555.1. NCBI lineage: Eukaryota > Metazoa > Chordata > Aves > Charadriiformes > Jacanidae > Jacana > Jacana jacana. The sequence goes on along the minus strand of VZTM01033824.1, from coordinate 3,605 downwards.
TAGTTTCCCGGGGGCTTTTAGAAATGAAAGTAGATGTCAAAGAATTATTCAGGAAATTTCAATCTAAGACAGACTGAGCAGTTGATGAAGGTTTTCTGCAAGAGTATGACATGAGCCATCTGTACTAGATCACAAGATATAGTCCAGTACTCTACCTTTGACAATAGCTGAAAACAGATGCTCATGGTGAAAAAGAAATTAAGAATCAGTCAAGTAAAGAAATTTTAGGAACCATAGTATTTTGGGCTTTCTAAGCCTGGACTGTTTTGGCCTTAATGAGTATTGAGAGAGCGTTTTTAAATATATTTTTCAAACTTGTATTGAAATCATGCATACTTTTAGCATCTAATAGTTTAGGAAAAAAAAAGTTATTTCCTTATATTTTAAATGTTTTGCAAATTCTTTTGATGGCTTCTGTTTCTTGCATTGTGAGAAGCACTGAACGCCTGGCTTTGCTTAACATTGCCATTTCAAATTATTTCAGTTGTTTCTTTACAAAACTGAAAAAGTAGGCAATAAGATAACAGAAGATATCCAGTGTTGATAAATTTGAAGTAATACATACAGAGAAAAACATGACCTCTTATTCTTCAAATACACTGCTGCGTCTGAATTAGCTATTGCTGTTGAGGAAACGGATCTCAGAATGAGGATGGACAGTTTAGTGAAAACATCCAGTCAGCTGCAGTGGTGGTCAAAAAGGCAAATATAATAGTGTTGATAAATAGTAAAGGAACAGAGAACAAAACAGAAAACAATAGGAAATAATAATAAACAAATAACAACTTATAAGAATAAACAGTATTGGCATATTTTAAGATTATTACTATTAATACTGTTGTTATTACTAAGCTATTGTGTAAAACTAGTGTGGACCCATACCTTCACTGATGCACAGTTCTGCTCCATACTCCATGAGAAAAAATAGAGTAACAAACCACAAGATACATATTATACACTGCAGCATACAGACACCTCAATAGGCTGGAAGAACTGGGCCAACACAAATTGAATGAGGTTTAACAAAGATAATTGTAACATCTTGCACCTGGGATGGAATAATTCCCAGCAGCAGTGCAGGCCAGGGACTGGCTGGATCAGGTGTGCATCCTTGCAGCAATGAAACAACCCTGGGGCCTTGACTGCATCAACCAAAATAAACAGATGAAACATCACTGTTTTATTTGGTATTTATTAGATCACACTTGGAATAATGTGTCCAGTTTTTGGGTCCCCATCTCAAAAGAGACATTGAAATGTTGGGGATGGTGCAGTGAAGGGCCACCAAGTTTATTAGAGGGTTGGAGGCCTTGATGCATGTTGAAAGGTTGAAGGAATCCAGTTTGCTCAACCTAAAATAAAGAAAGGGAACAGTTGAGTCTAATCACATTTTCTCAATACCTAAAAGGTATTTACAGTGAAGAGGAAGATACTTGGGCAATGGGCATCAATTGCTTCAAAACAAAGCTTCATCAGTCGATATGAGAAAGTTCTTCACTGCGAGAACAACAAAACATTTGAACAGATTGTCAGAACTTGTCTTGTTGAGCCAATGGGTAACCTAAGCCAAACTCCCGCTGTCAATGGTAGGTGGGCTCAAATGATCTCCAGAGGTCCCTTCCAATCTAAGCTTTTCCCTACTTCTACACGGGAGGGCAGCAGGCACAATGAAATTTCTGAAACATCTTCCACAGTAGCAAGAAGCAGCAGACTAGCACTCTTTAACAATGAAAAAGAAATTATGGTGGACAGAAAGAGGGGAGACAGAGGTTTACAGCATCATGAAAGACCCAGAGAACGTAAGTATGGAAGAGATATTAAATCTTTTTCGCGATACATGAAGGAGGGGGTATAAAATGACATTTTCAAAGGGAAGACTTGAAAGAAACCAAAGTACTTTTACCAACAAAACATAACTGACCTGTGAAACTCACTGACATATTTTCTAGGTATCAAAAGAATAAAGGGAATCAAAAGGACATGCTGAAATGAGGCCATCAAGGCCTGTTAATAAAAGTCATGCAGAATCAAACTCTGGACAGTAAGTCACCAAGCACCGAGCTGAGTGAAGATGGGAGTATACCATGGCAACTACATACTCATGCCTTTTCTGAAAGCATTACCCATATTTGGAAAACTAGAGTTCCTAGGAGAATGAAAATGTTTTACCTAAAAAAATGTCTCAACAAAAATACATTCTGATGCCTTAACTGCCATGTCTGAATCAAGAAAACTTTCACCAGCTCAGTGGCGCATCACTTCTTTTTTCTTTTTTTCAAGATCTCCATTAAAATGCTCATTTCTTTTCCCAAGGAAGAAATTAAATCCTGCAAAATATACTCAGGTCCTAAGCTTTTGGATAGCTGACTACATAGCAACCAACATTTGGCCTATTTTTCTTTTTTAACTGATGCTGGGAGCACTGAGATGGAAGAAGGATCATGCATATGATTATAGCAACAGTGGGAATTCTCCTGGCTTTACAAATGAGAACCATGGCTTACCACAGGGAAGCCACAGAACGCCTTAAGGCCCCAACTGTAGCAGCCTGTCTAAACCTGCTGTGCAGCAGGATTTGTTTCTTAAAATTCACAATTTACATCTTTTTGCCAGAAGCGAGGTTGCACATTCTTATGTTAAAAAAAAAAATTAAAAAAAAAAAAGAAGGAAGAAAACCTGTAGATTTTATCAGTAGCCTTTGGTAAGTATTTATTTATTTATTCTAACTGAAAGGCTCCAAGGGAAACCTCATTCATTTAAAAGTGAAAGATGAGCTCACACGCGTTTTTTTGGTAGCATCCTCAGAGCATGATACTGATGATACTGTAATGCTGCCTCATCACAGTAGAGCTCAGGTTAGTTCATTTTCCCTGTCACACAAACTCAGAGGTAGCTAAGGGTAGCTAAGTTGCCAGTCACACCAACCCGGGTACAGAACAGGAACAGCCATAACATATATCTCCACTGGGGTCAATGTCAGGATTGACAGCTGGCTTCATTTCAGCTATAATTTCCTATTTATAAGGACTAATGAAAGGTAGAAATAGTGATAGCAAAATTTCTCCAGGTTTTTACACACTACTATCACCAGAGCACTGAGCACTAAAATTGTCACTTTAAAGAAGACAAATTTTTTTTCTGACAAATCCGAATTTCACTGCTGCTTTTTGCTGTGATCAAGTATCAAAACCAAATGGCAGTATCCTAGCATGATGCACATCCTCGAGCTATATTCACAGGCATCCTGGCCCACTGTTTTAACCGATTTTAAAGCTGTGTATTACATCCATTCTGTCAAAATATTGAAAAGAAATTCAAACATCCAGATTTGAGTCACTTAATGGTACATGGCTCGAACACTAGCTTCCCAAAATAAAAGGCAAAGCATTAAATTTGTTTCTACTTTGCTTTTCAAAAGTTCTTCAAAAATCAGAGGTAAATCAGTCAACCTGTTCACATATTAATATCTTATTTATGAGATTGTGAAGTATCATTTCGGTTTTTTTGTGATCAAATGCAGATTCTTGAAAGTATTTGATTCTGTTTATATAAAAATGTATATTCAATGACTAAACCCCCAAATTTTCTTTTGCCGGTGCTCATAA
>VZTM01033823.1:0-15815 GCA_013400555.1 Jacana jacana | reverse complement strand
CATTTTTAACTATATAGCTGATAGATTAATTTTAATCAGACTTGAAAATACAGCTCAGAGAAAATGTCTATTGCAAAAATGTAATGACACAAGGAAAGACTATTTTTAACAACGTAAAATGCTCCAGTTCATTTGAATTGTGATTGTTATATTTCAGGAGCTACAAAACTCCACAGCATCTGAGGGACAAGTCGTGGTATTGGAATGCAGGGTCAGAGGATCCCCTCCCATTCATGTTAAGTGGTTTAGACAGGGCATTGAAATTCAAGATTCTCCAGACTTCAGAATTCTTCAAAAAAGTAAGGCAACAATCTGAAGTGGTTACTTTTGATATGGGGTTGGGAAAGATTGTGAAATTAGTCTGTTGAGTCTGAGTTTTGGACAGAGCTCCTTGCATTTCAGTGATTATAACGGCTAGAAGTAATAGTTGAACTACAGCTACCAACAGACAACTTAAGTCTTCCTTATTTTGTAATGTGTCTGGGAAGATTCTGTTCTTGTCTACAGTGTTCAGGATAATATGTTCATTCAGTTTATTGTTTATGAATGTAATTTCTAATACAATTTTCTCTCGTTTGTTTCCTCTCCTTATGATGTCATATGCAGAGCCACGATCTGCAACTGAACCTGGTAAGAATCATATGAAAAAATAATCTCTTGATTTACTAGCTCTTTGAGTTTGTACTGAAGCCATAAATAGAAAAGTGTTTCTGCTGAGCACTGGTAATATGAAACCCCCTTAAAGACAATGTCTCTTTATCACACCTTCCTTGCTGCACGCTGTCCTTTACATCAATTCCTTTATTAGTTAAACAGTAAATTCCATTTAGACCAGCAAGGAGAGTATCAGTTTAAACACTGAAGCAAACTTCACTCTCAGAAAAGAAGCGATGTACATGCTACTGAGGAAAAAGAACAAATCACACAAAATTCCATTACCCAAATGGCATTCGTAAAAGTTTCATTACAGCCAATCACTGAATGCTGGTTTTACCAGTCTAGCTTGGATGATTTGAGGTGTCTTAAATGCAAGTAAAAGATGACCCTCAAAAATGAATTTTTCTAGCCTCATTGAATTTTTCTATCCTATTTGCAAGAAAAAAGTCCTAGATTTCAGTAAGCAAAATGTTCTTCCAACTGTAGGTTTTCTCCAGCTTCTTCATTTTCCCATTATACACCATTGTATGCTGTGGTAGTTCTTTGAATAGTAAGTGGATGCTAAAAGAGCGAGAATGTTTATTCTTTTCTTTAATGTTTCTAAGTCAAACAACATGTAGAAGAGATGACTGTGATATATTCTGAGCCCTTCTTTAATAGAGTAGCTGGTTGTGCTTGAATATACTAGAATTTGGAGAGAGTTTTAACTATGGTGTAGATAAAACCGAAAAGTTTTGTGTCTAAGACCTGGGTATTCCCATAGTGTGAACTGAAGGGCATTAGCCGTGAGGGGGTGTGGTTTAAACTTTGAGGGGTTGCATTGGCAGCCTTTGACTGCAGGGAGAACAGACTTAGCAGCTGAGTGATGTTTATATGGTAGCAGTGTGGCTATGAGGATATGGAATAGGAAAAAGATATAAAGGAGAATAGATTTGTGTTGAAATATATTCAATTCTATATCTTTCTTGGAACATTCTCCTGTAATATATATTACAAAATAAATCTCCCAACTTAGCTGATTTCTTGATATCTATGAGAGTAGTGCCTAGTATATCTAGCTCACTATTATTAGAATATTCTTTTCTGCAAAATCACTTTCTCCTTTAACATGATGGAAGGTATCTGAAAGGATTGAAACTTTATGCAAAACTTTCTATAAAGTCTAAATTTACTAGTGTATCTAAGGTTTTTTTCTTTTTAGTCTCTAGTTGAAACTGTTTTGCCAAAACTCACAATCATGAATAAAGTTTGCTTATTTTTGGTAATCTTTTTTCACCCCTTCACACTCTTTAGGCAACATAATGTGCATGAAGCTAGATGAGCAAAATATTTGAGAGTAGGAATGCAGTATTATCAAGTAGAGAGGAGAAGCACTAGTTTGCTTGAGACAAAAGGTTCAAATCCCATTGTGTCAATAGTTGAGTACAACAGAAATCCCATATTATGCTTCTTGCTAGAAGACTTTTTTCATGGACAACTAAGTACTTTTCAGTGTTGTTAGTTGAAAGGTTCCTATAGCCTATCTGACAAATATTACTGTGGAATAAATAAGAGTATTTATGCTAGTTCACAAAACTAGCAATTTTCTTTCATACCTACTACCTGAAATGGAAAATAGAATGTGGGTTTCTGAGTCCAAAAAGATGATCACTTTGCCAGCCCTCTCACATACCTGCTGAATCATGGTCATGGTGCTGAATGCTCTTCCTCCCATGGCTGGCTAGCTTGCAGACCTGGAATAAGATATCTGACCCTGCTAAANACAGAAATCCCATATTATGCTTCTTGCTAGAAGACTTTTTTCATGGACAACTAAGTACTTTTCAGTGTTGTTAGTTGAAAGGTTCCTATAGCCTATCTGACAAATATTGCTGTGGAATAATAAGAGTATTTATGCTAGTTCACAAAACTAGCAATTTTCTTTCATACCTACTACCTGAAATGGAAAATAGAATGTGGGTTTCTGAGTCCAAAAAGATGATCACTTTGCCAGCCCTCTCACATACCTGCTGAATCATGGTCATGGTGCTGAATGCTCTTCCTCCCATGGCTGGCTAGCTTGCAGACCTGGAATAAGATATCTGACCCTGCTAAAGAGTACTAGGGATTGTATCCTTACATAAAAGGTACATTTCTTGAGTTTTCAGAGATACAGAAACATTATTTTATGTCAAGGTACCTCATACCACTCTCAAGGTAGTTGGTAAGGCAAGAGTAGGAAGGCATCTCAAAATAGTATTTTGGTATCTGTATTGTTGTGGATTAAAAGACATAACAGTAGTGAATGACCGACAGCAGTCTTTCTTTTTTATTTTTCTTTTCCATGCTTGTAATTTTGTTGTAATATATGTTTATAAGCACCTTCCTGCTACCCAACACGTATGAGTGAGTTTGTCTGGTATTTTATTATCCCTGGATTCATTGAGCTAAGTACTATCCTTGTAACGTTTGTGCATGTATCAGTTCCTACTAAGCCCTATTAAATAATGTGCAGTGTCTGACTCTCCAGTAAATTAATGACAGTGCACGTATTGGCTTATTTGTGTAGGAATTGACTCTGTGCATGCAAAGGGAATGTAAATAAAGTTTGGGCAAAATGTAAATATTTCCTTTTGGCATAAATTATGAGCATGTTGTATATTAGGAGTAATACCAGTAATAAGTAACATGGGTTTTTAGGATGTCATGAAGGATCTTAAAATTTCCACAACAGGAAGCTGGGTGGGTACGAGAAACACAATAGGTACAGCACTGGTTTGTGATGCAATTCATACTTTTAAAAGCCAGACGAAATAGTACCTGCAGAGGAAATTGTTCTTAAGCAAACACACAATGCCGAAGTTGAATATGTATGGAAGATTGATAGGGAAATAATCATAGAATCATTGAGGTTGAAAAAGACCTTTAAGATCATCAAGTCCAACTGTTAACCCAGTGCTGCCAAGTCCATCACTAAGCCATGTCCCTCAGCACCACATCTACATGTCTTTTAAATACCTCCAGGGATGTGGCTCAACCACTTCCCTAGGTAAGCTGTTCTAAGGCTTGACAACCCATTTGGTGAAGAATTTTTTCCTAATATCCAGTCTAAACCTCCCCTGGTGCAACTTGAGGCCATTTCCTCTTCTCCTATCATGTGTTACTTGGGAGAAGAGACCGATGACCACCTCTCCAACCTCCTTTCAGGTAGTTGTAGAGGACAGTAAAGTCTCTCCTCAGCCTCCTTTTCTCCAGGCTAAACAATCCAAGTTCCCTCTGCCGCTTCTCATAAGACTTGTGCACCAGACCCCTCAGCAGCTTCATTTCCCTTCTCTGAACACATTCCAAAATGTCAGTGTCGTTCCTCTAGTGAGGGGTCCAAAACTGGACACAGTATTTGAGGTGTAGCCTCAGCAGTGCCAAATACAAGGGGACAATCACTTCCCTAGTCCTGCTGCCACACCATTTCTCATATAAGCCAAATGATATTGACCTTCTTGGCTACCTGGGCACACTGCTCGATCATGTTCAGCTAGCTGTTGACCAACATCCCCAGGTCCTTTTCCACCAAGCAGCTCCAGCCACTTTTTCCTAAGCTTGTAACACTGCATGGGGCTGTTGTGATTCAAGTGCTGGACTTGGCCCTGTTGAACCTCATACCATTGGCTTTGGCCCATTAATCCAGCCTGTCCAGTTCACTCTGTAGAGCCTTCCTACCCTCAAGCAGATCAACACTTCCCACCAACTCGGTGTCATCTGTGAACTTACTGAGGGTGCATGTGATTCCCTCATCCAGATCATTAATAAAGATATTAAGCAGAACTGGACCCAGTACTGAGCCCTAGATATTCTAGGTAAGTATTCAGAATTTTGAAAGACGGATTTCAAAAGATTTTTCCAACTGTATGACTTCCATGGAATTTTACATAAATTGTGATCCACTGTAGTGTGGCTTTAATTGCTGGTTATCAACCAAAGTCCAATCATTAATAAAGACTTTATAGTTCTCAAAAACATTGGTTATCCTTTGCTAGGCCACTAGTAATGATTTAAAAGAAAAATTTTCCATTAATTCATACAGGTAAGAAAATAAGAAGCAAGGGGAACGGCGGTTGGTTACTTTTTTTGGGTACACTCTATCTACACTAATGTGTTTTGCACTCCTTTTTGTGTCTAGACAGAAATCAGTTTGCATCACAAATCTCTCCAGACTGCTTTGTGAATTAATAGCTAGTTGGATTACTTAAAGCCAGCATCGCAGTTTGTCAAATTACCTGCTCTGTACTTCTTTCTTGGACGTTTTGACTTTATACTGATTGAATCCTTCAAAGAACAGGCTGCCTGAGAATGAAGAATCCCATGGAGTCATTTGCCAGCTGTTGATATTTTGACCATTACTCAGCTGTCTGGAGGCAGCCACAAATTGTATTGAATTACATTAGAACAATTGTCTAATGGCACATAAGAAGAAAACTATATGAAGTAATATTTTGTAAATTGCCAGGGAATTGCCACATATGCTTTTTTTTCCTAAGCACAATACTGTGCATGTTCACCAAAAACATCCCAAAAGATAGTCATCACTTCTCTTGGATTGTACTGTCTTGTTCCCTGTTTAGCTGCTGTGTTCCAGAGTTTTAACTCCCTTAGAAATTCCCCGCAATTTCTGCATGGTGTTTGAAACTGAAAATATATGGTAAATGTTATAGAAATCCTTTACTGCCTTCCCACACCAAGAAAATCAGCTTTCTGGTAGCTGATGAAATTCAAAACACAGAGACTTCAGTAGGTCAATGTGTATGTTGGATCCTTGCATTTTTTTTAGTGAAAACAAGGGCTTGAAGAAAGCAATCTCTCATGAGCTATAGCTCAAGATGCCAAATGAAGAGAAAAACTGAAAACAGGATAAAATTCCCCTTTGTTAAAGGTCGTATGATCTACCTATGCACTACTGCTTGTCAATTACATTTTCAATTGCAGTCTCTGCTTCCAAGGTACCTTCAGAATTCTGGTCCTGTCAGTGACCTCATCTGAAGTCTGACTGCTACGACTGTCTTTGCTTGTTGATGCTTCCAAATTCAAATCTCTGATCTTTTTTGTACTAAGTGATTTTTTTTTTAAATATGCTGCTATTTCTTCTTCAGTTGTAAATATTTAAAGCTTATTCAGGTACATTAATTGTCACAATCACGTTGCTGAATACATTGATTTCAGCTTCAATGTATACACCTGACAACTTCAAACTAGCTGATTTAGGCATCTGCAGCATCGTAACTCCCTTAGTGCAAGCTTTTAGCATAATTTTTAACTTGACCCTGATAAATGGCTTAATTTCTTCTCAAACCTGAACACTGCTTTAGGGACTAAAGTCCATGCTGCAATAACATTACTCCTACTTATTGCACCTGAACTGGCTAGATTGCTTGCATATGCTGTAACCTAGATTCTGTACCCTAAGGCAGCATTATATTGCCCACAATCACATTCACTGTTGTTCAGATTTCTTCTCACTATTTTGTAAGTGCTGTCTGAAGTATCTTCAAACAGAGCCAGGTTTGTGTATCATTAAAAACTTGTCTCTTAATTTCTGAGTGGCATAAAGCCTATCAAATAAGCCAGAACTGCTGCCTGATTGGGTAAAGGTGTATACAATAGCAATATCAGAAACAGGTAAATCAAATGCTTTTTTCACCGCGTTATTGCAAGTTAAGACATCTACAGGGCTACAATACTACCATCTGTTACACTACTCTGCATATTCAGTTCTCTATTTTCACACTTCCTCATTCCCTTTACATAGACGAGGCAAATACCTATATGAGAAGTTGTTACCTGATGGGCATATTTCTTTGCTGTTAAACTGGAGTTAAAGACCTGATGACTGGGGAAACAGGGAGGAGAATAAGACAAGTTGTCTACAAGATGGCAGGGTTGTGTTTGGTTGGATTTTTACCAGGAAACCAACACTGTGACTACCCGTCTTCTTTGTGCAGCAGAAAACTTATGGCCTTGAACCTACATCTATAGAAATAGCTCTGTTCATTACATCATAATGAACACTGCTAATAAAAGACCATGTTTGTTTCCTGGGACTGTATATGCATTACAGTGGAGAATTATGATCACATTTGGAGATAAAGGTGCAGATATAAGAACTACTCTGCCTTTAATGTAATACATAGAAACATTCTGGAGTAAATACATTGCCAGTGATGAAATTTGTTAAAATGGAAGAGTTTTTTGTCTTACCAAAGATTATTCTTTCTAATGGACTCATGAACCATAAAGGGAAAGGATTACCCTGTAAAATGTAATCTTTCTTTCTAAATAACTGACAAAATAGTCAAGTACTTGCATGCCTAAGCATTTTACATGTTTCAGTGAACAGAATGCTTTTGTGTTCATTTAGTCAAGTGTTAAATATGTTTTAAGGCCCTGAGAACAGCATTTCAGAGCTGCTTTCTGGAACACATTTTTGTGATGAAATTATTTGTCAGCTGATGACTGCCGGGAAGTAGAACAGACATTATTTACTTCAAATCATCAGATTCTACTTAGCACAGTAACAGAAAGAAAAATAATTACATAAGTCAGGATGTAAAGCTAGAAGAGTACTCAGAGCACAGTGCACCCAGAGTATGTTATGGAAATCTTTAAAAAATGTTTCTTTTGTCAAACTACTATTTTATTTCTATGCTTTCCACATTACTAAGCCTTTTAGCAAGGACCTGGAGGTCAGTAATTCTTGGTCTGGGGGGAGAAAAATAAATAAAGACAATGGCAATGTGTTGCTCACACATGCTTTTTGCCCAAGCTGCCTTTTGATTAGTTCTTAGGGGTTTTTTTTATATTTTCAGCTCAGCCAGTTTCCTCATGATTGATCACAAATGTGCTGTAGCTTGCTCATCTGTCAGAGAACACTGACTTATAAACTGTTTATTTTCATCGCTAATTTACTTTCAATTTCTTTTACAAGGATTACTGCAATTTACCATGTATAATTTTCAAATACACTGCTTCAGTAAACAAACCACATTATGGTAGAATGCATTTGAATTCTTTTATCACTGGAGGGTGAAGATTAGCTCTTCTCATGTGATCANAAACAACTCTGTGCCAAATCTGTAGTTAGTCATTCATTTTTAGCCCATTTCCAGTACAGGAAGTTTTTGGATACGCTGTCATTTATAATTGGAAAAATTCCAATTGGAATTTTTTCCAAAAATTGGAAAAACTTATTTGTTAACTGTCTAAAAGGACAATAGTCTGCCATTCCACAATGAAAATTGGGAAAGAAAAAAATAATAATTATTACAAAATGGGTTTATTCTTTGAACTAAAGGAAGTGGAGCTTACATTACTGAACCTCGTTCTCAGAACAATTTTCATGCAAAGGTTATTGGGACTCTGAAATACTTTTCCTCACTTTTTAGTTTGTTTTCAGTAGCTATACTTCATTGATTTTGTGAGAATATGTGAGATTCCATGTAAATGTCCAAAATGCAAAATGCTTTTTTTAGAAAAAAAAAAATTAAAGTGAATTCTACAAAACTACCCAATTCAGTTTTGAGACTAAAACATAAGCGTAATCAAAAGGAACTCCCAATTAAGTAAGACGACCCATGTTATAACATTATCCAGGTCAAAAACTATCTAGGGATGTTGTGTAAATACTGGGATTATTTAGATTAGCTATATGGTGAATTTTTAAAAAGATTAGCATACTATTACAAGTAGAGATAAAATAAAGTGACATCTTTCCGGAATCTGGAAAAAATATGGCCAGATAGTTAAATATGCCCAGTATAAATGAATGGAAATGGTTCAGAAAACATTTCTGTTAGACCCAACCTGAAATATGAACAGTCCAGCCTTTGTACAAGTTTTCTAACTGATGCCCTAGTATAATCAAAGCATATACTATGGCAAATCAAAGTAGAATTAACAGGTTCCAAACAGCCACAGAATATGTCTGTGTCACAGCATTCTGAAGAGTTTCTGAGGATGCTGTTTTGTCCTATAATTTCAATTTATCCANNNNTTTGTTTTAGATAGGAAAGCTATGTTGGAAGCTCTTCTGCACTTCTCACAGCAATTCTTTGTGTAAGGAGCACTGTCTGGTGTCCTTATAACATGCAATGCAAAAACTTTACACGGTACTTTAAATACATTTTGAATGCGCCTTATTTTTCTGTTTATTTCCAGAAGAGATATGTACCCTTGTAATTGCAGAAACTTTTCCTGAAGATTCAGGACTTTTCACATGCACAGCAACAAACGAACATGGTTCAGTAACCAGCAGTGCACAGCTAACTGTCTGTTCAGGTATGTGATGAAGGGAAAGAGGAAACTTTAATCAAAGATCTTATACAGTTAACTTATCTGTGAAGTTATCAGTCTCCTTCCCTTGCAGAAAGGAGTTGCAGTAAAATGGGTCTTGTCAAAATCAGAACATTCATATGTAGCAAACCATATATGTTTATATTGTCTCATTTCCTAATTTAATATTTGTATTCATGTAAAATACATTTTTAAACTGTCTGCCTCAAGTCTGGTGGGATTTTAAGCATGAGTGTTCTGGGACTAGATGGCAGCAGAGGCAAAATGAAAACAGATGAAATTATGCTACCAAAGGTGGCATCTGCCTTCTGTAAAATAAAAGACTGTGACACGCTGTGTTTAGTTTTGCAATATGTTTACATACATATTGTTGCAGAATGCACTAATCCAGCTGCCATTGCAAACATTCCATGTATACATACATCCTTCAGTATTTTTAAATCATTTGTTCTTAAATGATGCCAAGACTCTAGGAAGAGGAAATGCTGTTTCAGCTGTTGTTGTCCCATAGTACTTGACAATCTCAGTGACTGGATTCCTGGAAGAGATTTGCAGGGATCCATAAGGTTCCTTATTGTGCCTTTTGCATAGGCAAAGTCAGAAAATGAATAGCTAGTCAGGTATCTAATTCAGCACAAATTACTAACAGGAGGTCTAGAAAAACATTGGTACAGAGCCAAATAGGTCTCACCTTAACAAACTGAAAGTAAAGCATGTGTGTACCATGTACTTTGTCTATGACTTGTTGGAGAGAGATCCTTTTTGATTTCTTATAGCCAACTCAGAAAGCTCTACTCAGGAATCACTGACAAGAGAATCCAACAGTGATGATGTCCATCGTTTCCCACCACTTCCCCCAGTTGAAATTAGCTCTCTTGAGTTTCCTCCTAAGAAACATACAGAGACCCACCAAGCAAACAACACTGAGTTGAGATCTGGTGTGACAGCCCTTCAACTACAGCTCAATTCATCTGATGAAAAAACAAATGGCATCCATCCCATTCATGGAGTAAATGGAATGATTAACAGCAAGCCAAATGGTGATAAATCCATCCCACCTCCAGCTGTCTTGCTTTCACCCGCAAAGGAGCCGCCACCTGTGCTTGCCAAACCAAAGCTGTGAGTGTTTTTTGTTTGTTTTTTGTCTTCTATAAACTTGATATTTGTTGAGAGCAAATGTTTGCCTGCAGCAATTGTGTTAGACAAACAATGGGCAATGACTCTGCTGTTCCTTGTGCAATCTTCATATTGCTGTGATTTCTGTCCCAAAGAAGCTGCATGCTTTCTCATAGTACTACGTCAAAGGGAAGTGCATTATACATACAAAATTCTCTAGAAAGATTTAAGATAAAGTCACAGAAAAAGAAATATGTAGTGGTGGCTATTGCTCTGCTTTTTATGCTTTATTCGCTGTACCTGAATGTCATAGTGGCCTGAGATTCTTGCATGCTATTCCTTTTTCAATAGTGGTTTGCTATCTTTATTCTGAATGTTCTTGGGTTTGTGCAGTCAGTGGATATTCAGGTGTGTAATGTTTGTATTATTTCTTACATTATGTTTATATATAATACCTAACTCATTCTGCTATCAGACAGATTACAGTGGTTCTTTTATAACCGAAAATCTGAAAAGTAAAAACTCGAGGAGAGAGAAATAAGTGGGAAAAAAATGTTGCAACATTTTACCCTATGTTAGTGACGATACTGCACTTATGCAGGAGTGATCTTAGGCTGACTGTTAATTTATAGCTTAATTTTAGTATTCTGCAGGCTCCTATTTTCCATCTCCCTCAAGAATTTTTGAATTGTGACAAAGGAATTAAATTTCTCATTTATTTCATTTGCATCAATAATTAGAAAGGATTATTAATCATAAAAATGTGTTTGAAAAGTAGCATGATACATGCCTCTGATATGGTCAGAAGCTTGCAATACATGGTCTTCAAGCTTAGTAAGGTCATTTGCTTAATTATGTGTTTTCACATGATAACTGTTAAAATATAAAAATGTTGTTCTTTTAGCAATCACACACTGAATTTAAACACATAAAAATACATGCTTGAAGCAATCCAACAGGGTTGCAGGAAGAAAGAGAGGGAGGAGTAGAAGAAGTAGAAAGACAGTGGTAGAACAATAGTATATATGGTGGTGATTACATGTATGGGAGGGAGGAGGGAAGTTGCTGAGGATGGCAATTTGCAGATGATACGTGGTGCGGAGCGAGCCAGGTGGTCCTGTACCCAGCACATCTGTTGCAATACACATTTGTGAAGAAAGGAGATAGCAGTTCCAGCAGAGCAGGAAAAATCAAATTTCACCCCAGAGTTTTCTTTCCCAGAAGTAAGGTTGCCCTAGATAAAGGAGAGAAGGCTGTGTAATAGACTTCCCATTGAATAATGTTCACTGTTGTACAAACTTGCTTTGTTTTTAAGCATAGAGTCAACATATAAACAGAGGTGAACATTGTGTACAATGATGTGTGGGGTGACAGGCCTCTTGTCTCAGGACAAGAGGAAATGGGCACAAACTTGAACATAAGAAATTCCATCTAAACATGAGGAGGAACTTCTTTACTTTGAGGGTGGGAGAGCACTGGACCAGGCTGCCCAGAGGGGTGGTAGAGTCTCCGTCTCTGGAGACCTTCAAAACCCACCTGGACACCTTCCTGTGCAACCTGCTCTACGTGCACAGCGAGGCAGAGAAGGTGGACTAGATGATCTCCAGAGGTCCCTTCCACCCCATATCATTCTGTGATTCTGTGATGCAAGAATAATGCTGTTATGAGAATCCTTTACATTGGCAACGTCCAGATTGATGACCCTGGAGTCCCCAGTACAATTGCACTCAAATCCTGTATTTTACCATTAACAACACTTGATGTAATCTTGATTGCAGTCAAGATACATGTTTTCTTTGGCCAAAGCCAGTGTAAATCTATTCTGCTGACAGAAATTGAAATCTTGCCTTCCCCTCAGCCAAGTATTTTGCTCCCAAACTTAGTGATAACATAAGGTGCGAACAGTAGGAGGAAAATAAATGTCTGGTTGCAGAGACCTGAAATCAGCTTTCAGCATTTGGGAAACTGCATCCTAAGTCAAACTAACAAGATAATTGCATTAAAATTAGCTAAGCAGTAAAGTAGCTATCTCAACCAGGAGACCGATCCCTCTTAAAGGGAAATTATCTATGGAGTTGTATCTGTCAATAGAGTATTAGTATTTGATGAGAGAGGAAGCATATATTAGCAATGACATAACAGCAAATGTGTTTATTATAAACTTTTTTTAATGTTATTTAAACATTTAAAGTAATGTTGTCTATGTAGGAAGCATGAAGCTTCTGAATATCATTAGTAAGTTTTAGTTTTGATGAAGACGTTTCCAAATGAACCTTTTCTTTTAAGCTTATCTTAAATCATAAATTAATTAACAGGTTTATCTGTGTGCTCTCTGAAAACAGTTTATTCACCCAACACTGAAAATAACTGCAAAGAGTTTTGGAATGATGGGCTGGTTTTCTGTTGTTGTTGATATTGTTTTAACAAGGAGAGACTAAGTACCTTCTTGGAGTATTAAATATATTTGCATCTTGATGATGCAGCTGTAACCAACACCTATAAATAATGATTTACCACAATGCAAGAGCTGGCATGCTATGCCAGTTACAGTTAATGAGTGCATGTAGAAGTTTTCAGGCTTGAGAAGTGACTTTGAAGTCCTACAAAACGCTCATTTTGTGGTTACAGACACTGAAGTTAAGTAATCCTTAAACCATAGTATTAGTTGTTGCCTCAGTCTGGTGCTGAGAATATTTTAAACAGAGTTTAATATGATAATATACAGAAAATTCTGAGGGGGAAATTTATAGAGAATTAACTGGGAAAGCAGTCCATATCAGGTATTTTGCTAACACAGAATTTGGAATTTTAGAATTTGGAATTTGTCATACCTTGTTTACTACATAAGTTTGTGTAGAGAAGTGAGGAAAAACTGTTAAACTGAGACCAAAAAAACCCCTAGGTTTCTGCAATTCTGATCTCTGCTACTGTGACCTATTGGAAGAGGCTGAGCTGTTTGTTAGCATGCATTGGACTTTTCCAGGCAGTATTGGTGTCATGTGCAGATAAGCTATCAGAAGTGTCACCATAAGTATCTGGTATCTTCAGATACTTTGCATCTCTCAAAATTATGTAAATAAGTGTTAATATTCATTTCAATATGTATCTCGTGTGTGAAAGTGCTGCCTTAAACTTTTCATAATCCTCAGTCTGAATGTCTGCAAAACAGACAGGACACTGTTCTGTGGAACTGTATATAACATCTCCATGAAGAACTTCCATTCAAGTGGTCTAGTATTACTATTATTTATCCATGTGTCTGTTAAAGCAGTAACAAAAGATGGTGTTCATATGGATAGTGACTCTACCTACCTACGTATGTGGTGGTTGGCTTTGTAACAAGCCATCAGTTCAAGGTTCATAGACTCAATGTGATTACAGCATGGTACCAGAATTTCCTGACAGGAGAGTTGTTCTTCAAATGACTACTGCTTTCTGTTGTGTTGGGAATGTTACTCCAGTCTGTCATATACAACAATCAGAAGGAGTATCAGCTTAGCAGGAGCCATTCCCTTCCGTGCTTCTCCATTGCAGATGCAGAAAGCAACTGTAGGTATTAAAAGCCTTCTTTCTATAGTTCATCCATTAACCTAAACTCAAAAGAAGCCAGTAGGAAGTTATATGTTTGACACCTTTAAAATTAGCAATACCTGTCCGAGAATAACATTTTGTTTCATTGCACTACTGAGAAGTTGTGTTCTGCATGAGCATGCATCACGCATGCTGGGAAGAAGATGAATGGGCAGAATTCCTGAATTCCACCTCACCCAGTTCTCTTTCTTTGGCAATGTTTTTTTGCAGGTGTTTTTTCGTTTGTTTGTTTTGGTGTGGTCTTTTTCTTGNGCAGGTAGAACTGTCAGTCAGAAATGTTCAGTATATATTGAGGATTTATTTTCTACAGCAAAAATGTGGGAAATGAAAGCTTTGTCATTGCAGAAATAGAAAAGAAAAACCAAACATGGCTGTTAAAAAAAATTGTAAAATTATACCAACAATAATTTAAATTAAAAAGCAATAATTTAAAATTCCATGGAGTCTGAAAATTCATATTACAAATATGTACTCTTATTCTCTAGAAGACACTGGCTAGTGTCCCCTGTAATATTTTCTGACAGAAAAAATCAGTAAAGTAATGTATAATTGAGGTTCCCATATGCCATAAGGCTGAATCAAATTCAAAGTTGTCAATATTCATAGCATTATACTTGGAAATGAACAAGACAATCTTCATCTGTATAGAAAAATTGTGACACTTGTTTTGTGTAGGAGTTAGTGATCACATTAAACGTGCAACTTCACATTCACGAGCAAAGCTCCAGGTCCAGTTATTCTGCTTCATCTGCTGCATTCTTTCAAGGTTGGTAAGGACCTTTGGATCCTTATCTTGCTAATAAAGTCTACCCACAATAAATCTTTACTGGGCATGTATTTTCTACTATAGTAGAAATAGCCAATGCTAATGTGGAGGAGCAAAATTAGCCAAAATTTAAAGCAGAATGACTGCATATGAAGTTAATTGCTTGATTATGCTACGTTCTGAGCATTTTCTACATCTGTTTTAATAATTACTATAGGAATATTTCATTTGTACTGCTTTTGTTTTTCTCTTATTTCGTACCAGTGTTTTTTAACAGGATTAAAGATAAACCAAGGAAAACTTTGGTGAAGAATTTCCATTTCATTGGCTACTAATCAACAGGCACTTGTTATATTAGGACTAGGTTTTATGATTTACAAATAACAAATAATATATAAAAGAAAAGGAGGCTTTATGAGAGGATATACTAAGAAAAAAGGGACTGTCTACTGTCTCAAATTTCTCAGGCTATTTGCTTACAAAAAAAGTTGCAAATTCTGAGAAGGAACAAGAAGTAGTATAATGCCCCATAGCATACCTGTGGACTGAATGCAGTAGATTAGGTTAGTTTAAACCAAGGTATTAGTTAGCTCCCTTAGTGATGTTAGATCACTGAAAACCTATGAGACCACTGGGAGATAGAAGAGAAGATATAGGAAGTGTTATAAAATATAGGTTGTAGGTCGCATTTATTTATCATGCTCTTACCTCAGTGTTCTAAAGAATGAAGGGAGTGTTACCAAAAGAAAGAGATAGATCAGTGGAATAAAGTTTCTTAGCATTTTGTGGTATGTTAGATTGATGTTTGCAGATAAAAGAGAGGAAAAATCACAGGCAATAGGATGTTGCAGCCGCAGAACCAGCTACCTGTTAAAAAGTACACCATGACACACAGTGAAAGGGCTAGAATCAAAACCATCCTTTTCTTTTCTTCAAGTTATAATGATGTTAAATACTAAGTCTTCCTACATATCTTTAAGTTATTCTATCTTCATGTCCGTGTGAGTAAAAGAACGCTTTTAAAAGCATTACTCTCTCCTAGAAAATTGTAAACAATTTAGGCATTATTTTTCTTAGTGCCTAAGAAAAGAAAGCAAGCCCAGTTTTACAGAGAAAACTAGGATGTTAAAAGAATGTAAGCATAAAAATATAATACTTGTGTGGCAATGTTGTAATTGAGTTACATCAAGTTATATCAACTCTAATGGAATTGCACGAACTTCAATAGGTATAAAACTATTTCAGTTCGATCTGAAAGTTCTGTAACTACCGATTAGATGGACCAGATGCTATATGTTAATAATCCATTTTTTTCATACTATCCTAAATTCAGTTTTATGAGACAGTTCTAATCTCAGTAAGTTTC
>VZTM01033821.1:3024-23482 GCA_013400555.1 Jacana jacana | reverse complement strand
AATCCATTGAAACAGGATCAAAGGTCCTGTAAAAAGTGATACAGCATGTTCTTAGGAAACTGTCAGACAACATAATGCAGAACCTATGGACCAATGGCCATTGTAGTAGACCTATCTGGAATGGATTTGCCTTTCTTCAATTCTGGAAAGTGGCTTTAGGGGAAAGTAGCCATTGCCCAAACACTGACTGGACATCAGTCTGTTGTGGGAAGTGGTGGCTGGTTGCCTTTCCTTCATTTGGTGACTTAAGGAGGCAGTTTCCCCCTCTTCACTCGTTAAGCTGTCTTTATCTCAACCCATAACCTTTATCACTTTTGGCCTTCCTATTCTATACCCTGTCCCACTGATGGAAGAGAGTAAGCTAGCAGCCCTGTGGGATTTAGCTAATGTGTGGAGTCAATGCACCACAACTTAAAAGGCAAAACACAAATCATACCTGGGATCTAGAATTATTCACACTGAACTGTATAAAAAAATATTTTGTCTGATACTTTTTTCATCGCTTTTTACATCTGTCTTATTTTTCTCTTGAATGGTGTTGCTTTTACTATTTTTGACTTGGATAAATTCCTTTATTAAGTGACTCGTGTTACTGTAACAGGTTCACAGCTTCATTAGAGGAGGCACTGATGGAGAATCTATGAATAAGCAATTAAAGCATGCATTGCTTATGTGAATATTGTGTGTACATTTTTTTATATATTTATACATATGTATATGTATTTTCTACAGGGCAGTGCCATATATGTCATATGTGATATGGAAACAGGGAGATCAAAATGAAAGCAGAAGGGTGATCATGCTTTCGATGTTGTTGCTCTCAAATATTAATGAACTGTCCCAATAAACCCAGTGTGCATCAGAAGACTCATTAGTGAGCCTAAGACTTAATTCCATTTCTAGTAAATCTTCTCATGTGGTTCTTCTCACGATCAGCGATGGTTTGAGTATATGACCCCTTCTCTCACTATTTTCTTCCATTTCTCACAGAAAAGATAAAACAGGATTTGTTGTATGGACACTATACCTTTTAGAGGTCCTGTTTCTGTTCCCATGATCTGTGCATGTGATATAATTTGGGGAGTTATTTTCTGTTATGTAGACACTGAATGACAGAATCAGAATGGTTTGTGTTGGAAGGGATGTTCAAACATCACCTGGCCCATGGGGAAGGGACATCTTTCAACAAGATGAGGTTGCCCAAAGTTCCCTCCAACTTGCCCTTTAACACTTCCAGTGATGGACCATCCACAACTTTTCTGGGCAACCTATTCCAGTGTTTTACCACCCTCATCATAATATTTTTTCCTTATGTTAGATTTAAATCTACTCTTTTTCAATTTAAAACCATTGCTCCCTGTCCAGTCACTATAGGCCCTGGTTAACGTCTCTCTCCTTCTTTCTTATAATCTCCCTGTATATATTGAAAGGTTGCAATGAGGTGTCCCTGGAGTCATTTCTTCTTTGAGCAGAACAGCCCTGACTCTCTCAGCCTTTCCTCACAGGAGGGGTGCTCCAGGCCTTTGATCATTTTGTGGCTCTCCTCTTGACTTGTTCCAGCAGGTCCAATATCTTTCCTATACTAAAAAGTTCAGAGCTGGATGCAGTACTCCAGGTGGGGTCTCACCAGAGTGGAGTAGAGAGGCAGGATCACCTCACTTGACTTGCTGGCCATGCTGCTTTTGATGCAACCCACGCAACAGTTGGCTTTCTGGGCTGCAATAATATGTTGATGGCTTACGTCCAGTTTTTCATGTGCAACTATTCCAAATCCTTCTCTGCAGGGCTGCTCTCAATTCATTCATCCCCCATTCTGTACTTGTATTAGGAATTACCCTGACCCAGGACCTTGCACTTGGCCTCATTGAACTTCATGAGGCTTGCACAGGCCCAGTCCTCCAGCCTGTCCAGGTTCCTCTATATGGCATCCCTTCCATCAACCATATCAACTGCACAACTCAACCTGGTGCCATCTGCAAATTTTATGAGGGTGCACTCAATCCTGTTGTCTATTTTATTGATGAAGACATTAAATACTATTGGTTCCAGTATGAACCCTTGAGGTATTCCACTGGTTACTGGTTACTACTAGTGCACTGAGCCATGAACTGTAAACTCTTATCCATCCAACAGTCCATTCATCAAATCTATTTCTTCTTTAATGGCAAGAATATTTTGGGGAACTATATCAAAGGCCTTATAGAAGTCTAGGTGGGCTCTTCTTTGTCCACTAATGCAGTCATTCCATCACAGAAGACCACTAGATCAGTCAAGCATAGGTTGGCCTTGGTGAAGCCATGATCTTGCCAGGCAAGAGTGAGGCTGACCAGTCAGTAAACACACCCAGAGACAACCTTTTCTGTCTAAATGGAAGTGAGAAGCAGGACTAGTGGCATTGCCTATAGTGAGTTCTCTGCATCCACATCTGTATATTTATTCCTGAACTTTAAAAATCCCAGAAGTGAAATATGCCATTCTACTTTCTACTTAGGCTCAATTTGACGTTGAGTAGCCTTCAGCAGAGGGATGTGCCCCATGAAAATTACCCAATCTTTCCCCAGCGTACACATAGATTGGACACATATATACCTGCACAGTACCTTTTCTTTTATAATATTTCAAGATGCCTGTTCTCACACACAGGTCTAGGAAATAAATGAGCAGCACCAGCTCTGTCCTTCCAAGGCTAAAAAAGGCACTGATCTATGAACTGAAAAACTGAAAGCTGTTTCACAAATGATACCATTGAGACCCAGCCTATATGGGGGACAAAGTCCCCTGCTTAAATTAGGGAGCGAATAAAAACTGCCAAAGAGAAAGGAAAACTGCAGATCGATGGGATTAGACTAGAATGAGGACATAGTTTAGGAAATTATAAAGAGGATAACAGGGGCTCCAGGTTAGGAGGGCTGAAGAAGTATATGGTTGAAAAACCTTCATTTCTTCTAGCACAGCACCCAAGACTACGGCCTTGGCATAACCCATCCCTGCATCCACTCCATACTTCCCAATACAATCATTTGCAGTGGTGTAAGGCATCCAAGTATCTCATTCATTAACATTTCAGAACTAGCATTTTGAGGATGCAAATTTAGTTAATCAATCTAATCTATCTGTTCATTTTATATATGCTGTATATATGTGTGTGTACATATATATATTTATATATTTTCTTCCATTTAAGAGAAATAAGTGGGGATGGGGAGACAGTGCTTGTTTGTGGGTATTTTATTTATGTTCCTGATTTGTTTAATTATCTTGGCTCACAAAGAAATAGAGTTTGCTTCACATGGGAACAGGCAGCTTTACTTGAAAGTCAGAAGTGCTTCTTTGTTTTAAAGCCATTTTTCCCTTTACTGGGTGATTTGCAAGCATGTTATTAAAAAAGCCATCACTAACCAGTGACCAGAATAAGTAAGAAGGTTTTCTTTTTCACAAAGGTGTTCCATTTCCAGATAGGAGTACAAGGAGGCTTCCAGAAGAATCTGACCCAATATTTATACAACTTACATATATAGCACATGTCACTCAGCACTTGTATTGCCTGTTCCACTTTTCAGTTTCTTTCCAGTTTCTGAGCTGTAACAGAAAGTGTTGTTTAGCTGTGGGAAAGAGACCATCAATTCACAAATGGCTTTTCACTAAGAACACGTTTAACTGTAACGGTTACATTCCCCAAATATTTCTAGGAGTCTAAAACCAGACTTCCAAACCAGAGCAGCCCAGGAGCTAGGTGTGATGTGGTGAAGGAAAATTGGTCCAGTCCCAGTGAAACTGCTGAGCTGACTGAATGGTATGCACAGTTTACACCTGTAAACACAGAGTGGGTAACAGGAATGGCTCGGTAAACATGTCCTAGTTAATCCCTTCACGGTATAAAAGACTGCACTTCAACTAAAACGGTTTGGATATTTTTAAACATTTAGCAATCTTTTCCCTAGCCTCTACCACAAGCATTCCTATGGCTTGCAAAAAAATGCATTTGTGGTTAATTTCTTCTCCAATAGGTTATATTCTATTCAGATTAATGTCTGCAGTGCATTTAGGCTGCCTGAATGAACTAATACGTTCCTGAAGTCAGATAATGGACTGCTAGAAGTCCATGATGAGATGTATGGTACTGGTCTACCATCCTGATTATGCCAAATAGGAGGGCTGCTTGAGAAATCCTTGATGCCAAAAGGCCAGTAGATAGCCATATGAATCAACACCTTGAATTCAAGCCACATCTTCACAGAAGTAAGGACTTATTTAAGTTGAATAATGTTCCTGTACAACTGGTAATGTGCTTTCTGAAGGGTGCCATGCTCCTTTCAGGCACGCAGGCAACAGCTCAGTGTTACCAGTACTCAAATGAACGCTGCTTAGTTCTTACCTGATATTTCTCATGAGTGAGTGTGAAGTCAACTTGCGCTGTTTGTCATGTGAAAAATCTCCATTGGTACACAGTTCCTTAGTAAATTACTCATAACTCTACAAAGCTGCCTTTTTTCCTTATTTTGAGTGTCTGTACAAGCTGGAAATTCTTGTGGTTGTATTCCAATGTCACAGTGAATGAACTGAATTGATTGACACTTCTACAGCCCAGATCATCTCCTTAAATGCAGCAATACAGAGCTTTGATTGAAGAACAGGAAATTAGCATTCAATTGGTGTCTCAAGGATGCCTGAACTGGTTCTTCCTGGACAGTGTAACATGACTGTAAACCAGGAACTGTATACCTTGGATTGTGCTGGGAAGGGGCACTTTGATGAACATCCCTTTTTTTTTATTCATTATTCCCCCAAAATAAAGGTCTTCCTTCCTTCCTCTTTAGCTCTACAGTAAAACTGTTGATGGGACCATCCCCCAATTCCCATGGATCTTACACAGGTCCTTGTGCTTGCACTCCAGCTCTGGTAAACAGCAAGACTTCGACTGCACTTCCCTGCCTGCACAGGAGTAACTGAGCTTTCATCAGTAAAGTTTTTGGCACAGGTCTTAGGAGCAATGTTGGTAAAGTCATGTTGGAAGGTGACTCCAGTTCCCACTTTGCTTCCGCATCCCTGAGCCTTCCCATGTTATTGGCTTGCCCTTATTTTCTCAGCACACAGAAACTGATGTACAGGTGGAGGGAGAAGGGGGGATTTTGCCTGGTCCCTGCAGGCAGCTATTCAAACCATGAGGCTCTATGAACTATGATCATCATTGCCAGGAACAGCATAGACAGAGTCAGCATCTCCCATTCAGAAATGGTGCTTCAAGGCCATGTAACATAGAATTTGTTTTTATAATTTTACAGTTTACTGGGACTTAGTATTCTTTAAAGAGGGACTGGACTTCAGCTTCATCTGAACTTACCCCTCCAGCACATTTGGAACTCTTCACGTCTTTCAGTCTCTAAGATATCTTCAAAGCATGGTCTGGCTTTGAACAGTCAAGTTACCCTCAATTAAATATATTAAGTTAAGGTTAATTTTATAACAAACCTGTCTGAAAGACTAATTTATATTACACAGTTCTGGCTAAAATTATTCCAAATGTCAGCATGGTCTTAGTATACATCTTAACTGTTCCACAGGGCTTGTTATTCATCTGCTTTCATCTCGAGACAATCTCATTGCATGCAGTGGAATCAGTTACTTTCAGAGCAGGAAAGATCCTACCCATGAATACTAATCCCCAGCCTTTATTAAACTAAAGCTAAGGGCAGGAGGGGCAGGGAGACTGCAGGAAGGAGGAAGAGAAAAGCAGTCCCTGACAACGTAAGCCAGAATTTGATGTATATTTGCACAATCGGGTGGAACAAAGCTGTAAGAGGTACCTTTTCTCTGTGCTCTCCTCAGGTGAAATAAGGGGAGTACAGCACCAGACGTGTATGGATGTGATTGACTTTACTCATGGGTAGATGCCCAGATGTGCATGCCACTGCTACACTGACTGTAATAGGCAGAAGCAGCTGCATGACTGACGTCTTTGCCTATGTACTCACCACAACCTTTTTCTATTCCTGTTACATTAAAGTCTCTTAACTGATTATGCAGGATCTCAGCCTGCTATATGATCCTGTTAGCTTCAGGCATAATTGCAAATGAGACAAGAAATCTCAGCTGTACTGCTCCTTACAACAGCATTCTTTCTGTCCGATGTTAATTATTCCTTGCAGCTGAAAATGAAAAACAAAGACCAAAGAGTTAATTTTATTCATAATGAAGAGCCAGTACATGCTAATATGTTTCATGTTACTTTGCTTATTTACCTAAAAAACCACTATTTTGTTTTGCTTTGTGAATACCTAAAAGCCAGCCAATATATAAAAGGTGAGAACAAAAGACACAAAGAAAAGCAACAGATTTGTTTGCAAATCAAAGAGGACGTGCCACAAGCTGTGCTCAGAGAAAACAGTTGCTGAGCAAAAACTTTGCAGGTTTTCTTTCCATCGCCCTACCGCTTTGACGGTGCCTTTCCCCAGTGACAGCTCTGTCATTGCCACCATGGCATGCATCAGTGTACAACTGACCTGACACCCAAAAGGGAGGATGAAGACACTCTCATGAACCACATCCTATCCCTCCCCAACAGTTTTGGAAGAGGGAAACCTGTCCTGGAGGACTTCCCTTTTTCTGCAGAGGGCTGCCCATGGAGTTCCCTAGTGACACTGGGGAGACCCAAAGGAAAACCATCAAGACTTACTGCAAAATAATTTCTCTGGGTATCAGCGAAGCTGTGAGCAGGATCCAGACCATCAAATGAGGAAGAAAAACACATGAGTTATTGTTCCAGTGCCCTGTGGTACCTACCTTCCTCTCACACGCATACAGGAGTGAAGATTATATCTCATCATCTATAACTTATCTGATTCTCTAATATAGCTAAACAGCAAATTTATAGATGTCCATTATGCTTCGACCTCACCATCAAACTCAAAACCAACATATTCAGCCTTTCTTTACTGATTATTTAGCACAGGATATTTGCTAGACCTAGAAGTACCACAAAGACATAAATTTTTTTCCATTGCCCTCTGCAATGACTTCAGCTCTGTGTTCGTCTGTTACAGATACGGTGGTCATTTCTGCTTAAATTTCATTAACTTGCATAGGACTTCTGTGCTGTCTCATATTCAGTATGTATGGAAGTGCTTTAATATACTGTGGTCCCTAAAAAGTATTTGTTGATTTTAATCCCAGTAAGTGGGATATAAGGAAGTGAAATTACTAGGTATCACCGTAAGCATTTTTTTTTTCTAAGAATATTGCCTAGAACTGATGCATCATTCAAACATACTAATCAAAAATTAAATGTGGATCTAATTCAGATCTTCCATTTACTTTCAGTGCTGCAGTTTTAAATTCCTAAAGTCTAACATTTGCTAGTCAAATATTATGCAGACAGCTGACACTATTTATTCAGAGGATGACTCTTACAGTTTTGTGGAATGCCATATGATATTTGAGGATAAGGCGTACTCAGTCCCTCTTATTGAAGCCATTCCTCTTCTTCCATCCTTCTGCAGCCATATTTTGAGAGAGAGAGAGAAAATGAATGTGATAAATGCAGCAAACAATTACCATCAGGGGAGAGGTTATGCCTTATCCTTGCAGCCTGAAGGCAGGCAATGAATGCTGAACACCTTAGCCTTTTTGTAGTTCAAGTCTCTAATCGAGGCAGTATTTTGTTCTTTATAAGGTATGTGAAACGTGTCTCATAAAATTATATTCATTATTTGAAAATAATAAAAGAAACAGCCTACACATGATCACAAGCACTCAAAAGCTAGAGACTTCTCATGCTTAATTTCTATCAGTGTATGTTATGCATCATTACTAGTAGGAAACTTTGTGAAAAAGAGCACTTTTAAAACTCAGGTTATTATCCCCTTCTAATCATAATTCTTAACTGCATACATTTTCAGGGGTGTCTGCGTCTGGATATTTCACCTAAAAATACTGGAGAAAGTATTTGAAATACTGGGATGTTGACACAGAAATTTTTTTCTGTAAGGTGCCTCCCAGGGTTCCTCATTCTGTGGAAATTATGTCATTGCCCTCTAAAATGAGCAATCCCAGTTAAATTTGCCTCCGTGGCTTCTTACCATAGGAAGGAAGGTGAGAATCCCATCTGACCACTAAGATCATGACCAGGTTGATATTCAGCAGCTTGGATCCATATTCTTGTCTATCCAGTAACCATGGTTTGAACCAGTATGTCAACTGGAAACAGGTCAACAGCTCACAGCTTTATTCAGTGTAATAATGCAAGGTTGTCTTGTCCTGCAGTCACCCAATTGTACTTCTGCCAAAGCTTAGAGTAACTATAGTGGCTTAAAGCAATATGATATGCTCTTTTAGGAAGGTATCATAGACACTACCTGTCTTGCTTTTGCAGAGACTGGAGGGTTCCCAACCTAAGTCATTAGGACTGTTCTCTTTAATGTCATCTAAGACATAGCAAACAGAAGTAACCAGGGCTTACATTTGAAGACATGTAATTGCCTTGTAAAAATCAACATGAAGTTTAAAAAACAGTTAATATACATTGTTAAAAAATAGTTAATGCATATTTGTGGTGTTTATATGTCCTTGGCTTATCAATTTTGACACAAGGGAAATCTCACAAGAATCATGCATCTGAGCTAGGTTTCAACATAAGCACTTTTCCACTCATTTCAAATATTTTTTTAATATAATGAAGTGTTATCCTGTTTCACTAAACTCAAGCTCTGCCTAAATAAAAATGGAGCGCATATTTTACAGTTTTATTTTTGGCTATTTACCTTCTTTTCACAGTTTATTGTTCTGGAGGCACAAGGAACAAACCTCCTCAGAAGAGAAGCTTAACACAGAAACTGTCAGCATGTATTAATCTTCATTATTTCAAACTTTATATATTTTTATTTTATGAAATATTGAAACATTCCCACATGTGTGGCCGAAAACATTTCCCTTTAAAGTGTCTAGCATCATTTGTTTAACATCTTCATGCACATTTGCACTTTCACAAATACACACATAAAATCAGGGGGAACCAGGGTCAGAAACACATCAGTTATAAAATGAACAATTTGCAAAGGCTGTGAGACTCTCAAACAAATAGGGATTTATTAAGCAAACAAAACTGTAGGCTGGTCATTAGGAAAATGTTCTCAGCACTGCAACTGATTAGACCGTGTGGGCATGGCAAGTCCCAGCTATGGAGATTGGTGTGTATAACCGAAAGCCACAATACCTGTCTGTTGGTTTGCATTTGGGGAGAACACAAATGTCATTCCACGGGGAAGATCAAATCTCAGCCTACAAGAGACAGGCAGATACCTTGCTCACTTATGCAGCAGCCTTGGGCTTCTTTTTATAAGAAAATCCCCACGTTATCTGCCCTGCATCAGCAGACCCATTTGGTGATTATTTTACATAGTGGGAGCAATTATTGAGGAAAGGCAGTGAAGCTGTTTCACTTCAGAGGATTTCACCTGAGGTAAAGCCAACTACACCCCAGGTGATTGCTGCTTCAGCCCTCTGAGTCCACAAACCAGAGAGCGTGTTGCGTTTCCCCAAGGCACTCAGCACCGTCAGGCTCCCTGGAGCACGAGGCAGGCTGCCATTATGCTTAGCTTGGACTGGTCGCAATTAGAGCGACCTGGGATTTTTCGGAACTACTACATCTTAAGAAAGACAGCTTTACCTCCGTTGACCTTCTCTGCAGCTGCCAGGCTGAACAAGCACTATGGGACTAAAAGCATAAATTAACTTAGTGACTTCTTCAAAACAGTATTGATTCAGGAAGTGCAATAATGGACAACTGCTTCCTCAAAACCTGCACTCTGTTCAAGTCGTTGAACAAATGTATAGGGGACCATTAGTTCAGCGGCTTTTATAATGTGATTTAACTAATATAATAGAGACTTAACCCGAGCCATTTCAAATACATGCAATCTAGTTTGAAAAGAGGTGTTTTTAAAAAAGATGGAAAGTTGAAGTTCAAGTTATTGTAGCATTTATTCCTTCCCTTTTTCTTTTCTAAGGAGGTAGAAGTATATTCTTTTATTCCCAAAAAGAAAGTTTGGTACAAAAGCAAACTTCATTGAGGGAAGTGAGTGAATAGGTTGCAAAGTCAGAAGGACAATCCAAACCAATTTATTGACTATCACATTTGTCCAGCAAATCTGTGGATTCTAAATTTGAGAAGAGTTTGAACCTATAGAAACGTGTCACCTGTGATGTACAACCATTGAAACTGTTTTTTAAATAGTATTAAGCATGCAAAGGTTTAAATACTCACTCTGACCAACTTACCTATTTTAAACAATATATTTCCACCTGAAGACTTTCCCCAATTGTCAGTTTTTGAAACGTATATCTTCAACTTTAAACATACAGTATTGTCCAAATGTAATTACTTACAAATGGAGAGACTATAAATCTTCTTTAAACAGGCTATATAAAAACAGAGCAGCTCAAGGTTAGTCCCTGCAAAACAAGTGTGTTTGTTCTTTACAAGACCTTCCTTCAAAAATATCCATATTAACATCTAGATTTGTCACCTCTGCCTTTTCGCCTGCCTTGGGTTAGCAGAGAGTCTTCAAAACAGCAGGCGCTGGGAGGCAAATCGTTGGGCTGCTGATGACACCGCCATGCTGAACTCGGTGACAAACCTCCCCCAAAGTACAATGGGCTTCAGCAGTACAGGCAAAAAGGAGTGACCTTCATGCATAATGCAGGGTCCTGACACATATCTACTGCCTGTGCGTGGCTGCAGCTCTCCAGCTACATGGGGAGTTCTTAAAATACCAGCTGTAGGAACTTCTGTCAGCTCAGAAGACACAAGATATTACAATCGAGTTATGTGGGAGACTGGGGCTGGCGTGTACCTGTCAATATCCCACAGTGACACTGCGGAGACATCAGCACTGGGTTAGTGAAAACGAAGCATCCACCAGTGTTTTAAAAGTACTGATCTTGGGTCAGTTTTACACCTATTACATTACTTTGATTTTATGCTGATATGAGCCAGGAAACCTTCTGATACTTGTCTTTTCCTGACAAGAACAACTAGATGGAAAACACCTGGGAGGGTAACAAAGGCACAAATAGAGGCAGGTTTTTCTTCGTTTGTATTTATTTTAGTGAAAGTGCATTTCTGATCTGGAACATTGATTAGTTCTGCTTGATCTTTCTTCAGTAATTCTGAGTTTAGCTGGTAAATATGTTTATCCTGAAGTCTAGTTGGTATTAGGGTTCACTCCCCTTTATATTCTCCAGTTCCTAAATAAAATGAGCTCAGAGAACATATTATACACTATTTACTCTTTGACAAAGAAAAAATGTAGCACAACTTGAAAGCGACTGCTAGAATAGATGCAATTCAAAAGATTGTTCCAATTGACATTTATGATCTCCTTTTGTATTAATATATTATGCTTTTAAAATCTATTTGGGAGATAAGTATGCCATTTGGAACTACAGGTAACTAGAGGCAGAGAAAAATAAAAATAAAGGGGATAAGGGAAACACTGGAATTCCCATTTAGTGGGATTTTGAACAACCCAATTTTTATTATAAGGTTTTTTTTTTTTATTTGTTTCTTTATTTATGTTTTATTATAAGTTTTTATTACTTAAATTATATTAAAGATAATCAGAGAGTCTATGACATTGTGGTAAAAGATGTGGCTCTCCAATTCATGCCTTTCCTTAGTTTAGATATCCTCTACATCTTTACATTCTTTTTCACATTTTTTATTTTCTGTGACAAGATAGAAAAAAAGTGACAGTGATTATTTAGCCTAAGCAATAAAAAGAGGCAGGGTCCTGCACACACATATCTGTTACAATCACAAACTGTATTGACTTCGATTTGGTATAAGGTTTTTAATATTTTTTTATGGAGAACATTTTTTTTTCACATAGATTTTGTACAAAAAAAATGAATACCACTTCCCTCTTGAGACACAGCTCCTAATTGCATGCAAAGCGCCACTCTACCGTCAGCACCTCATTTTCTTATATTTGTATTTAAAGACTGTATTTAAAGTGGTCACCCTTTAAATCTCAACTACTGAGGCTGTAACTCCCTGGTGGTATGAGTAAATGGCACTACCGTGCTCCCAGGGGCAGTAGAATTGCCCAAGCTGTTTCTGTAAGACTTGGTTTTGGTAACTCCCACCTCTGATGATCCGTATCGCTGCCCCTTCATTCACGTTTGCTGGTGGGAGTCATCCCATCGGCCTACGCGGCCTTGGGCTTGATCTCAAGCCAGAGTCACCGGGGCAGCTGTGTTGTACTGTTATCCCTAGATGAAAATGAGACTTCATAAAGGGTCAATAAATTCACTTAATACAAACTTCAGCCCCAACAACCCCAACTGAGCTTCCTGCCTACGACAGAGGAGTGACAGGGAAATATTAGCTGAGAGTAGGAGGTGGCTGGGAAGGATTAGTAGGACAGATTCTATTTTCTGCTGGAGCTCACCATAGCACATGGGATCATTTTTTTTCCGGTTATGGAGGAGGATGGAAAGATCTTGTGGGTGTTTGCTTACAGGTGTACTGCCTAGGTGGAACCTCGTGATGCACCAGCCTACTGAACTTCTGCAAGCCTACTGCAATGCTTGAGTGCATCAATAACAGTGCTGTAAAGTTTGTCCAATTTTCTATAAAATTACTTGTTATCTCAGGCCTAATGAAGGGTGAATAAAAAATCTAAACATTTTAACAGCTCCCATGCACGTTAGAAGACACG
Organism: Jacana jacana; assembly: GCA_013400555.1. Taxonomy (NCBI): domain Eukaryota; kingdom Metazoa; phylum Chordata; class Aves; order Charadriiformes; family Jacanidae; genus Jacana; species Jacana jacana. The sequence continues at coordinate 10,766 of VZTM01033821.1, read as the reverse complement.
GGCATCACAAGAATAACACAGAGGACCAGGAGGAACATCTCATCCAGTGCAGGCACAGGACCTTTGCAGGAGTGTGACCTCCCAACATGCTCCAATGCGATGGATGGCCCAGGAAATAGGGCAGTCCTACAAATAGCATCAGGCACCTGCTGTTGCCAACAGTGACCCATCTCCCTCACTCTCACTCAGCTGCTTAAAAACTATTTTTCACTGCACACTTTATTAGTAGCTTCTGTGACGGGTCAGCACAGAATCTGGTGTAAATCTCCTGAGTTATCCTGTTGCAGCATGAAAATGAAAAAGCTGCTGGCCATGATTATTTTCTACAATGTGAATATGTGGGTGAAAGAAATATAAGAAACAGTGCTGACAGCTCCTCAAATGATGAGGAATAATCGTACTTCAGTAAAATTATTCTTGGGTGTGCAGATCCCTTTCTAATTACTGGCAATGAGGGCAGAAATAAAACTTAGGTTAACAAAGCTGGTTACATAAGAAATTTGAGATGAAAAGTGAACATGAAATCAAAAGGGTAATGATCCCACAAGCAGCACAATGACTGCTGCTCTGCAGTGTGGGTAGAGTAGGTTTTTATGTCAATCATGCAACACTAGAAATGACTCACCATCTTTTTTTTGTAATTCCTTCTTTAAATAGTAGGACTTAAACTAAGTATCACACACACACATGTAAATCACCTGTCTATCCATCTGTCTGAATATCCGTCTAGTTCAAACCTCTTCTTCCTTTGTTATTATTCACAGCTGTCCCTAAGGGTACCATTGAAGCAGAACATTGCTGAGTAAATCGATATATTTTAAGGATGAGCTTTCATGCAAGTGACACTAATTATCATGAAGTAACGAAACTCTACCTTCAAACCACCTGACCATATATACTGTACTGTTTTATGTTCACTCATCCTTTGAGTCTTTCTGCTGGTTCTAGGAGGTGGGTTGTTTTTTTCATCACTGTTCACACCAGCTAAAATTAAACTGTCTCAGTCTGAGAGGAATTAGAAAACCTGCAGCAATGGATAGTCAGTCCTTTCAGACAGGCACAGTCACAGGGACATTTTAAAACTTTAAAAAATTGTCACCTTCCACCTGTGGCAAATTCTTGTTTTACTTAGGAAGGAAACCAGCAAAATGTACCTGTTCCGTTTTCATGTGTAATCCCATGAGATTAACATTTTGTTAGAAGCAGATGCTTATTTTTAGCTTTATTGTCAGAGTCAAGACAAGACTTCAATATTATAAAGGAAAAGGTAGTCTTCACTGATAGCACTGTGCTAATTGCTGTCAAAATCATGATCTTGACAGGCAGAAGTAGCTTCAGAAGGCAAATAAAAGTGAAGCTGTGTCTATTGATAAATTGCTGCTAAACCAAATGGTTTATCTTCTTTGGACAGTACCCTCCATCTACTGGAAGGGCTTTGTGACAGTCTTTATTACAGCAACATTTGCTGTATGAAGCTAGCAAAAAAAAGCATAGAAGCTTGTAAGGGAACACAGTGCATGGTTTTGTGAAATCTAGAGCACACTTAGAGATGTTTGAGAGTAGATGAACATCCTATATTGCCAGAAGCAGGAGGAGAGAAAAAGTGTGCAAGAGCAGCTGTGACTTTGAACCTTTTGCCCAAGCAAAACCAAAACATGGCACTACATCAAATGACTACATTAGAAAATGGCCCTTCTTGTGTGTATGAGTCTCACACACACATGATAAAGGCTGAGAAGCAAACAATTGCCCTACCTCTAAGGAGCACCTTGCCTGGCTATAGTCCCTTCACAGTTAATTACACAAAGACATGGCTCAGCAACCACTAACTTTGCTAACCTCACCCCATTTTATATCCACTATGAGCAAGAGAACTACACAGCCATTCTTGTGCAAAGACACAGGACAAGAAATGGTGGAAGACAAGAGTTTGCAGACTACCTGTACAGACCTTGTTATTGTCTCACTTTACAGACCAATGACATGATTGCAGTAGAGTGATAGAAGTTCGTGGGTCCAATACATTTTAACCAAGTCACATCAATGGTGTTAACATGCCATGCTAGAAAAATGCTTTCGTGGTCTAAATAATCTTCTTATAGTTGTAAAGCAAAGTAAAACCTAAAGAGACCTTGATGAATGTCTGGAACAGCCAGTGGAATACCCAGCCGTAAGCACACTATCCATGGCACCTCTCACTGCCAGCAATGCCCGTCTCAGTACTGCCCTTTATGTTCCATAAACATCTCTATCTCCTTTCCCTAATGCTGAGAAGCAGTCAGTGCATAGCTTTCTGTCCTGAGAGTATTACAGTTTCAGACACAAGGGAGATAACTACTGAAATGAAGCACATGAGAGGAAACACAGAGGAAAAAGGACAGCCGCCATTGCATCCCAAACACAACACATGCATGTGTTGGGGTACACAAGTGCATATTTAGGATTTCATATGGCCTCTACATCCAGACTTTTGGGGATCTGAGCCTTGCAGATGACTTCACAGCAACAGCATTCCCCATTGTCATCTCACCAACTGGTAGAAGAAACATGTACCCTGCCTGTCTGATGATTTCTGAAAATGCTTGTCACCTATTCACCCTCCTTTACCTTTCTTTGCTGACCAAGGATTTGTTGTCTTCCATAATGATATTCACCAACAGGATGGTAAGAGGAATGGAATGAACTTTACTTTTTCTTAGAAAAGTTGATATCCCTAACATATTAGTATGTAAAATATATACCTGGTGATGTGTGCATACTTCTCTAACTCGCAGATCTAGCCATAAACTGTTATTTTATGGGGTTTATGCCTGAGGGACTGACACCAAGTATTAATTCAGGATCATTAATATTTATATATCATTAATAATTTTAATAAATATGTTTTCATACTTTTATTTCAGGCAATTAATTCAGTTATTATACAACACTAAAATTATTGTTAATACTTCTGATATCCCAACAGCAACCTTCCAACATCTTAGCACGTTACTGTTTATCATGGCACTTTTTAATGATCTGGTAGTTTTCTCTTCATGTTTTTCCCAATTAACCTGAATTAATTTTTTCAGGTCAAATTTTATGAACCATTATACGAAATGCTTCACTAAAATCTTCACATACAATCACATTATACACTTCTTTGCATTATTGAACTCTGCATTTGCTAATGCACAGATTTTCTTACTCTTGCTTGCCCATTGTCCATCTGTGACTAATCTTCCACTTCCAGCTAGAGATTATAAAAAAAAAGAAAACCAAAACCCAAACCACCACATTGTCCTTATAAATTTCAAAAATAGCAACAGAAGAACCAAATAAGTCAAGTGCAAGTAGGTCATTTCCTCTTCTTTAGGAGTAATTTCCCTTCAATGCCATGCAGCTATCTCACAGTGCAGCCACTTAGCCATACACTCCACCCCGGGCCCGTCCGTACTGCGGCTGCTGACACGGTTACATCATATGCATTTTGTTCTAGCAATAATGTGCAATTACAGCAGGGAAAGCTAGGCAGTCTGGTGCCCTGTAGAAACCTGCACATCCATGCAAACTGGTTTGCAGCCCAGGCTGAAGCCCTTTTTTGCTGTGTGCTCCCAGGGTTGGCTCCCACACGCTTCGTCAGGCACAGACCACTTACAGCTGTGGCATTGCAGGGGAGTGTGTAAAGTCCCTTTATTTCCCAAATATCTTAAAAGCTGCAGCCCACCGCAGTTAGTTATGAACCCCCTAAGCAGAGTATCACATATGCCCTGCTAACTCTCCTATAAGTCACAAGTTACATTTAATGTCAGTGCCTGTTGTCTGCTCTTCGGCAAATATAACACGGTGCTGAGGAGATTGATGTTGCCTGAATAGCCAGTTACAAGTAGTGACCTTAGGTGGTTTCTCTTTCCTACTGCACAGGGTGCTATATTGAAGGATGTTCACGCTTTTCATCCTCACAGGTAACTGAAATTTATTTCTTGAAATACACTGGTGGGTGTAGAACCGCAGTACTCAAAGTTTTGCTCGGTGGAGAAAATGCTGGAGGGGAAGACTCTGAGTACCATCAAGCACATCTGGGGAAGGGCTGCTTCTCTGCTCCAGGTTTCTATGGGGTCTGACACAAATAACTTCTGTTAGGTTTCATAATCAAATAAACGAGAGATAATCATAAAACTATTACTGCCTTCCTGAATGCTGAGTAAAGTGATATATAATCTTTCATAGGAAATAGTGACTGGCATCTTCATGACTTAATGTTTTATACCTGGGCTGGCCAGGGCTCCAGGCATCGCTCACAGGGAATAAATATGCTGCAAAAGAGAAATGAACTAAAGGTCACAATAGATATGCCTTATATTTCTTGCCTTGTGTTTCATGCCTATAATTCTTTAGGGTTTTTCTCATCACTCAAGGGACTGTTTTTATCTGTTTCTCTGAACAGAAACAAAGGAGAACTTCTTACAGTTATTTTACTGACTTGTTTCTCTAAGCATTTCCAAATAGTGTTTTGCTGAATGTACTGAACACCAACACAGTAGAAAGTGACCAATGTTTTCTAGATTGCCATATACAGTTTTGAGTTTCTCCACTCCCTGGAGGTAATTCATCACTAACAGTGTCTTACTGTGATGTGTCTGAAATTCATGTGAACTTATCACCAAGGTGATATTGCTATACTGAAAACATTCTGAAAGATAACGCATAAATAAATTTTTAAAATTCCAAAGGGAATAAATGTATGTGACACACAGCTCAGGTGGCTAGAAGTTTAAAAGCTATTACTTTCCATCATTAGTAGTCCCCGGGGCTAGAGCATTCAGCTGTGACGACTGCTTCGTACTTGCAGTGACACAAGGTCATCATAGAGAAATTATTTCCTGTGGTGCTTGGCTGGAATATCTTTCCTAAAATGACTTTCATGGCTACAGGTAACCATGTCCTTACCACCAGAAAACAAATACAAACAAAACAGAATAATCAAGGCCCAAACTAATTTATTTTTTGCAGTACACTGAATTTCAAAAGTTTAAACTTCTCAAGAAGTACAGATTTCCGAATCTGCATTCTTCAAAAGCCATTTACAAATATTCAGTACAATGTATTTATCAGCACATGTGAAATACTTCAGCAGATACAAAGAAATTGCCTATTATGTACCAATTTGCTACTTCATTTCACATTAGTCCATGATTTATACCACACAGCTTCAATGGGATGACAGAATAGGAGGAGTAAATTGATGAGATTTAAGCTTTACAACGTTTTATGAAGTGGACCAAAATACTAGTATTTAAAAGATTGCTTTAAAAAAAATGTTCCAATCCCTAAGCAGAAAAAAAATAAATTGAAAGATAAATAATATTTTTTTAAACTTGATTTTCCTCCAATAACATTGCACCCAGCAGTTATTCCCATGACAGCTAATAGTAAGAGTGATTATCGGCCATTGCTCAGGTAATTACACTGTGCTGGCAATTCAGAGTTTTCCAGTACTTCAGCTTTTTGGTTTTTTCTGCAACTATACTTATCGTGAAAAGCAATGCTTTTCTTATCCTGGTGAATTCTGAAAATGCACAGCTGTAAATCGTAATCAAAATACTGATAATAATACCAGCCTGGAGTCTCCCAAGTGCAGAGATCGTTATTGTGTTCAGTCAGCATGCAAGACTCTAGCAATAATAATAAATGCTAATGAAGTACAATTTTACAAACCTTCATGGGAATACTGTCAGGGGATGGAGCACCTGCAAATACTATGACCAAAATCCTGAAATCTTAAAAAATCATAAGCCATTCAATGGTCATTCAAGTTGTTGCACTGATTCTTTGTTTCTTTGAGAGTAATTACTGATTAGGCACCTGGTGAGATGCTCATGGATGAAGCAGGAGAGGATTTGCACTGAGGACACCCCAAGTGCTACCTGCTGGCAGTGATTCACGAAGTCCATGCAGAAGGACAGGGCAAGAAGAGCACTGTCAAGGGGGAGAGAGAAAGATACAGAGGGGAAAGCTATAGGGCCACAATTTTTTCTGCTTCCTGTGATTCTCTTTGAGATCATTTTTGGTCCCAACTAGCCCCATGAGACTTGCAATTTTTGACATGCCAGAGTTTTGTAACTTGCACAAGTATAACAAAACCATAAACTTCTATATGTAAATGTGATTAAGAAATCATTTTAGCCCACATTTTTTCCTAGGCATTTTGTCCTTCATAAACTTGTTTACCAAAGAAATTTGCCAGGGACACAATCCACTACACTACCTGCTTATTCCATATTTTACTGCTTTCTTATATGGCATTTTATCTCCTACATAGTCAACAATTACACTACATCATGTTAAATCCTGCTAAACTGCTAACATCAACTGTGTCAAAACAGCATAAAAAGAGGCAACTAGTGAAATCTTAGGGACTATAAAATATATGTCTGTGTATGTGTGTATGAAAAAAGAATTGCATTGTGGTATATTTATGGTTACATATTTCACAAGGAACAATCATTTGTCTTGGTTTCTGATAAAACACTAGAAAAAAGCCTGTCTTCACTAACAAGGAATTCTAAATATGACTATATCTTTTATGCTGCTCCCTTACTCCTGCCCCAAACTCCTACAATATCAGTTTCTCTTTGGCTAGAAATGTAAAGTTTTCAGGCTGAAGGAATGTAACTTACAATTTTAAATGCTTGGGCCCAAACCAGTTGGTACAGACTTCAGCTATTTTCTGCTGAGAATATTACACTTTTTAAATAAGATACAATTATTGATATGCAGTTGGAATAGCTAATGTTGTATTCACAATATTTACCCACTGAAAGTGAATTTCAAGACACTGACAAGTGCTTTGGTATTTTGGCAGTCCTTTGCACAGGAAAGAACTTCACTCAACTCCTGTGCACAGAAGAATATCCTTCACTTTCAGGTGCTTAGTAGAACACCTAGGATCCCTTAGAAAGTGCCTCTCACAAATATATATAACTAATTTTGCTCAAAGGAATAACATGGAGGGAAAGCTCCCTTTTGTTTTTGTGGGGTCATTGAATAAAAATATGCATATACATATTATGATAGATAAAATTTCTAATAGTAACTTGTAGTGATTAACAAAGATTATTATTAGGACTTTATAACACAGAGCAGGGAGCATCCATCTAAAATGTTGTTTAAAGGCATAAATATTTTTCGTTTTGCAGCTAATCGTAGCAAAAATGAATTTTAATTGCACATTAAAGGGGTTTTTTTATATAAAGGAAAACAAGATAGAAGCAAGGTTGCTATCTTTTAACAGCCTACCTCCATTCTCTACTGGAAATTATATTTTGCCATTCCTGGGCATTCTTCTCAAGTTTAGGGAAAACACTGGCAGTGCTGATTGGAAACCAGTGTTGTTTTCAAGACCATTGCCAGAATTACCTCAGCCCATCTGGGTGTTATGAGATTCTTCATAGCATGTGTATCTTACACAGAGGTACATCTTAGGGAAGCAGTAGGTCCAGTTTTGGGGTAAAGCTTGAATTAAATATAATTATGCCCCTCTAGGCATAGAAGTAGCAGCTACTACTTCCTGAGGCAATAATTAATATTAAATTAATGCATAACGAAAATTCATTTGTATTAATGATGATGAATTAAGCAGGTATCAATATTACATTAATTTCATATTTTAAAAAATCAGACTATACAAAACTTGAGAATATGACCTGTCCTTTATTTCTTTATGAAGTTCTGTGGAACTCTAGACAAAAAAAAAAAAAAAA
>VZTM01033816.1:1277-68000 GCA_013400555.1 Jacana jacana | reverse complement strand
TGACTGCAGTGTTTCAATGTTTCTGTCTAGACAGAAAGCTTGGGGATCCAATTTCTAAAACAAAATTTGGAGTTAGATGAGAGTTCATCAGTAACATTTGAGTTTCTAGGTCTCTTCCATACTTTGTCTTATTGCCAACATTAAGGTAAATTAAATAGTCTTCAGTAATCAAGGCTATGAATAGTAGAAATCATCCTTCTAGGTACTCGGTTCTTATTTGTGAAGTTGAAACTGGTTTAAAGACTGTTTTTAAAAATGGAGACCTCCCAGCCTGTATCTGGTAGTCTCTCTTTGTTTCCAAAAGCATCTCTGTAGAAAACAGTCTTCTTGCAGGATGAGGGACTCTGGATGATTGGCATTCATAGTAGTAGTATTCAAGATATCAGAAACTTATATTGACTATTAGTGCAGTCATTGTAGCTTTGTCCCTAAATTATCTGCTAAAATCAATTGAAGAATCTTACCCCTTTATTTTGCATTTATCTTTTTACAATGTGACCTCTGTAGCACTTATCCTAATAAGGATCAGAGCTTTTGTCTTCTAGACATAGACCTAAAGTGTCAGAACATTACCTGTGTGCAGTGTCTTACTTGTAGATCTTCTGAGCTTCTATAATGCTTCAAGTTTGCTCATTACACTTGAGAATGCTGTCCAGAAAACCAAGTAAGAATCCCTCAGTGTAGGCAGTGCTTGTGGAAAATCCTTTTGACTAAGGAAGGTGATACTCTCCTTCACAATGGGAGTTTGGTGCTGGTGAAAAGCCAACAGGCAGCTCCATACAGCAGTGCTGTCAGCAATCCAGGGTCGCCTCAGAAGAGGGATATAGTCTACTCATATGAGACCTGTATCAGTAAGTAACATTAAGGCAGAAGAACGTACTTACTGTAAAATGAAAATGATGAAACACAAGCTTCCTTGTGCTGAAATTTATCTGGTCTCAGTGACTCCATTTTTTTTCTTCTATCTGCTGCTGCTTCCATACTGGAGTTAACTTTCTGTTGCTCAGAACCCTTTAGAAATCTTAGAAGTATCCCATCTAGGTTAGGTATGTGAATTCTCAGGGGTTCTAATGGTATCTAAGCATAAGATAAAGGCAAGTTTTTTTAAAGTTTGCTTGGTTTAAGTGAAGAGTTTTTGCTTCCAGGCAGCTAATCTTCAGAGAAAGAGCAATAGAGTACTTCATTAATTATGTTAACAGTAAAGATCCTTGAGAGCCAATACTCTTTTAATTCAGTAACTCCTAAACTACTAATTGGCCAAGTCCCACCTCTTGCTATACTTTGTGCTAAATGGATGGCAATGGATAAAAAGCTAGTGGTTTGGGATGAAGAATAGGTATTTTTTTTCCCCATTGTTTTCAAGCTCAGAATACTTTGGAGTTAAGGCGAGGTAAAAAAGCAGCAGATTTCCGGAAAGTGAAGGGAGCAGAACTCCTGTCAGTGAAATGGGTGACTGGTGCATATATACTAGTCTTGACTGGCAGACCATCTCCTTGTTTCTTGGTAGGTGGAGCCATAACTTTGCTGTCGGGTAGAATGGGAGAAGACTATAACGATTACAGTGAGTAACTTTGCCATACAGATAAGTACAATCCAGAACACAGTTCAGAGGACTGATTCTGTCATGGCACTTAAAATTCTAGCCCATGTATCACTTACAGTGTTGCTGTTCTTGTTCCATTTCTTTCGCCCCAACCGTAGCCTTCTGTCTTCTAGTTCTATTTTGGTAGTGATAAAAGTTTGGCTTTAGGTTGTGCTAACCAGAATTGACCTGTGTTAGAGCTGTTGACAATTATCTCCTTGATGCAGGTTCAGTTAAACTTCTGCTCAGTATGTGAAATAAACGTAGTGCTGACTTGTATTTTATTTTTTTTGCCATTGAAAAAAATAATTAAATTTTACAGTATTCATGAGTTGATATTCGGGTGCATTTTCACATGCATAGCCTGTATATACTGTACTTTCTGTAAAGTTGCTTTTCTTTTCCCCTTTTTCTCTGCCAAAAGGATTCTGATACACCACCTTGCACAGCTAATGTTTACCAGTTCAGTCTGCAAGCACCGACTCAGCTTATGGCCAGTTTACCACCCGCATTGCCTATGCCAAGTGGTAAACCCCAATCTACGCCTACGAGAACCTTGATAATGGCCGCCAGTAATCAGGTATGAGCCAACTAAGTGGAGCGACTTTTTCATGAGAAAGTGATCAAATCAGAAGTGTAGATCATTTGTGATATGCTGTCAGTCTGAAAACTTCTGAAGATAAGCTTCATATAGCATATGCTTCATGTAATCAAAAGTAATTGCTGTGTCAGAAGCGTGGGGAGAAGAATGAGTGGGAATGGGTTCGCTGTTTGAGATACATCTCTGAAAATAAGAGCCCTTCCACAGCACGCTGACACCTAGGAATAGGTTGAAGAGAGGTATCAGCTGTTTGACTCCTTAAGTTGTATTAGAGACTCCTGGTGCCTAACCAGTGGGATATTTGTAGACCTTTAGGCTAATTAACTTCCTGTTCTTAAAATAGAAACTTCATGTAGGTGGTGCATCTGTAAGGTAGTTGTTGAATCTGAAGAAATAATACTGACCTGTCTAGGCTCATTTAGTTGTCTTGATTTTGAATCGTTAGAACAGATCTGACTATAGCTGTAACTTTCTGTAACACATTTTAAAGAGAGAGAGTGGAAAATTAATTCTGGGCACATGCCAAGACTTTTTACCAAAGTATTAAATATGTGCTTAAATATGCTGGGAGGTGAATATGCAGGGTGACTGTAAGTTACTCAAGTAACCTGAAGCATTTTAGCTAATGTAGCCACTGTATTACAAGGGGAAGAAAAATCCTCAGTTTTTATTACAACAGCAGTGACAGTATCTCTAGGTAAATACTCATTATTGATTATTAAAACTATCAGTCAAAACAGCTGCTTCAGGTGAACTATAATGTAAGTTGTGGATTGCAGATTGCCTGTGATAACAGAACAATGAACTTGTCTCTTTGAAACATTGTTTTGGTCAACTTCTTGTATTGTTTTCCTTCTTCTCTGTCCTCCTATCACAGTTCTTGGGAATCTAGGGACAGGATATTTTTTAATTTAATGACTGTGTCTTTTTATTTGATTCAGCACTTCCTCGACAGTTTGGGCATGAAACAAAAGCCATTTGCTCCAGTTTCTGCTTTGAGATTGTTCAAGTGTTTTACAGAATCACAGAATAGTTGAGGTTGTAGGGGGCCTCTGGAAATTGCCTAGTCCAGCCCTCCTGCCCAAAATAGTGTCAGCTACAGCAGGTTGCTCAAGGTCTTGTCCTGTCAGGGTTTGAGTGTCGCCAAGGATGCAGATTCCCCAACCATTCTGGTCCACTTGTTCCAGTAAATAAGGTTGTTTATGCCTTTTACTTCTTGTTGTTTTACTGGGCACCAATTAGAAGAGTCTGGCTTCATCTTTTTTACCTCCTTCTCATTACTTAGATCCATCAATAAGATCCTTTTGGGCTAGATTAAGCAGTCTGAATTCTGCCATAATTTTATTGTATGACAAATGTTTCAGTTCCTTATTTATCTTAACAGACCTTTATTGGACTCACTCCTGTATGTCCATGTATTTGTTATTGGGGACCCTGGATCTGGTCCTAGCACTCCATGTTTGGTCACACTGGTGCTAAGTAGAGGGGAAATGGTCACCTCCCTTGACCTGCTAGAGATGCTCGTCCTTAATGTCGCACAGGGTGCTGCTAGCCTTCCTTAATGCAAGGGCACGTTGCTGGCTCATGTTCCGTTTCTCCACCGGGAATCCCTGCTCACTTGATACTGCTTTCCATCTGGTCTGTGCCCAGTGTGTGCCAATGTGTAGGATTGCCCTTCCCAAGGGCAGAGGTCAGCATTTGCCTTTTGCAAACTTCATGAGATTCCTGTCAGCCTGACAAGGTCCCTCTTTATGGCAGCACAACCATCCATCTTATGCATCAGCCACTTCTTCCAATTTTGTATCATCTGCAGCCTTGCTGAGGGTCACTGTCTCCCATCATCCGGGTCATTATTGGAGATGTTAATTAGTATTAACCCTAGTATCAGCTCTTGGGCTATACCACTAGCTGCTGACCTCCAGCTGGACTTTGAGCTGCTGATCAAAACACTTTGAGCCTGGCATGTCAGAGAATACTTTTCACTCAGCCTGTGAGTTGAATTATAGGTCTAGAGATGGTAACTGCCACTTACCTCAGGATAAAAAAATAATCAGAGGGTGCTTTAAACATTGAAACCTTGATGAATAAAGAGGAATTTTCATCTGGACAGCATTTTCAGTGTTAGCTAAAGTCAGCATTGAGTCAGGGAGAGTTACAGCTTCATGCTCAAATTCTTCATGGTACTCAAGTGCTGGTTTGAGCTCTGAAATGTAGGTTCCTTACTGTTTTTTATTTAGACCAGGCAACTTTCCACAGGTGTTCCACTCTTTCATTGCAGGCAGGTTAGACATAGATGGGGCACTGTCTTTGAAAGTCGTTATCACATGCTCTTCCCAGCTACCTCTGCAATCCTCAGCCTTCTACCAAGCCCCACTTGTCTCTCAACATTGGCTTTTTGTTTTAGTCTGAGTGATTGCACAGATTCCTCCCCACCTTCACCTGTCTTCCTCTACTGCTGGATCTTACCAAGGCAAAAGCAGCTCATCTGCACAGGAAATGTTTTCTGTCAGTGAGAAGCTAATAGTACGTACTGCTATTTTAATAGCTGTAGTTGAGTATTCACATGCTAGTGTACAGTCTGAAAAATTTTGAACCTTGTTTAAAATAAAAATGGAGGGCTGTTTTAAACTAAGCTTCATCTAAAATGCAAACTTAGTCTAGTTTATTCTTAACAACTCTGACTTTCTGAAGAGGTATCCTGGAGTTTAACTTCATCAAAATTACGCAAAAAAAGGATTTCAGTTGAACAGCAGAGGCATGCAGTTGTTAGTACAAAACAAGTTGGCAACCAGAGTGTTTGCCTGTTGTGAAAAGGCAATGTTTTGTATGAAACCTGGATCTCTGTTGGAATTTTGAATCTTGGAAACACAGCTGCTTTGTAGCACTTTTTCTGTCTTTCTGTTACTTGGCTCTCCTTGCCAGTACTTGTTAACTGTTCTTTTAGGACTTTGTGCAATATTTATGTGTTTAAGATTTGGAAATTTTCTGTGGCTTTAGCTTGATAGAGTTGTGCCTTTGGGATTCATGTTAAATCAGAGGAATTTCTTGCTATCTACAGTTCAAAACGGGATGATGCTTCTTCTGCATTGAATTTACCAAAAGCTTATGTATTGTTAGGTAGAAATCTTCATTTTTGATAAAGATTATGACCAAGTCAGAAGTGGAAAATTAAATCATAGAAATCAAAGAAATACAAGGTTGGAAAGGACTTAAAAGATCACCTAGTCCAGCTGTCCTATCACCAATACTACCCACTAAGCTACTAAATCATGTCTTGTAGCACATCATCCAGGCAGTTCTTGAACACCGCCAGGGACGGTGACTCCACCACCTCCCTGGGCAGGCCATTCCAGTGCCTGACCACTCTTTGGGAGAAAAAGATTTTCCTGGAATCTAACCTAAATCTCCCCTGGCACAACTGTGGCCATTCCTTGGAGTCCTATCATTAGTTATCTGGGAGAAGAGGCCGAGCCCCTCCTCTTCACAACCTCCCTTCAGGAAGTTGTAGTGTGCAAAATCATTCTACCTAGAAATGAAGTCATTCTGTTCCTTTTAATTTGCAACTTTCTGGAGCATGACTGAACTAATTAGGTAGATGAGTTTCTTTTTGCAGTTGATATAACTTAAGATCATGCTAGTTTATAACTTTTGATGGGCACATTTTCTAGCTCAGAAGACTCTTACTCTGATAAACTTGAATGTGTGCAAGCCTTTTTCTTAACAGCAGATGTTCTTTCGTATTTAGAGTTTTTGAAAGAGATTAATTTGTCTGCATGGTGTGTCCAGCCTTTTCCCTGGCAACTCCCTCTGCCTCAGTGCAGCCTGGAAAGCTCTACCTTGGTGTCCAGTACAACCTGCAAAAGCAGGAGGTGCCAATGTCAAGAGCAGTAACTGTATTTTTAACAACTTACAGCCTTCTAGGGAAATTCTCTGCCATTAGAACTTCCTAATACTTTTTTGAAGCAGCTTTGGCATGAGTACCAATTAAGTTTACACTCTGCATAATTACTTGGAGAATTTCCAGGTAATTCAGGGACTAACTAAACTCCTGATACAGGTCCATTCTTTTTGATGTCATCATCATTTTTCCAAGGTAATTGTTACTGTGCTTTGCAGACAAGCAGTTTGAAATTTTACTTGGGAGATCAGAACGGTTTATGAGCCAGTGCTGCCCATTGGGATAAGCAGAAAACCAGATATTGGCATGCTGTCCAGATGAAGGAAAAGGGCAGAAATTGTTTGGTGACTTCTCATGGAGAAGAAAGGACTATTTCCCATGTTGTTCTGGGTTTGAAATTAGTTCATTCTTATTCTTCCTTGGATTGATGGTCACCAGTGAAGACAGAAGAAACTTCATGTTGCTTAGGTTGCAAGTACTCTTATTTGTGTGGTTTTTTTTTTGTTTGTGCTTCTGTTTTTTTCCCTCAAAGACTATTCTTTTGATTCAAAAGTATCTAAAGTCAGTAAGCATCAGTCTTTCTTCTGTGCTGACTTTCCCATGTGTCAAAGGAAACCTTCACTCTGAAGACCCTTCAGATGAGTGGTGTCCAGTCATGGATATATTTGTTGAAAATTTCATAGCAGCTTTCCCTGGCTCAGGTGTGAAGCACAGAGACAGCTGGTAAATGACACCTTAATGTCAGCACTGAAATACTGCTGTCTAACTCTTAGAGAAACTTGTAGAAGTAGTTTGTTTTGAAGATTCTTCTGTGTTTGGCCATATGAGGCCAGATGGTTAAACTTGTAAACTGCTTGTTTATATTGCTTTATAGGCATGTCACTAGCTGAAATGCAGTGTTTGCTTTTACCCAGTACAATTATTAATGGTGTTGCTTTGTCTCAATGGTAATGCTGATGCTATTGGTATGTCTGGAATGATTCCACAAAAGTTAGCAGCATTGGAGAAACTAAAATAATGTGGGTCAGGGGCTTGATGTACTTTTCACATGAGTGCAAGCAGTTAAGTGTAGTTTATTTTGATAAAAGATACACTTGTGAAGATATGTTTTAATTCATGTCAGGACAACTCTGGTCCATTTTACCAAATATTTCTGAGAATGCAGGTGTCACCACTGACTCTGTACAATTGTGCTAAATTCCCTTAGTGTATAATGTCATTCTTCAGAGTTTAAGTATCTTAACTTCAATTTAGAAGCGATCTGACTTGTTACTTCAGTAGCATTACTAAGCTTTTTGGGTACTGAAGGTTTCTTCAGTAAAGCAAATGGCACTTATCTTTTACTTAACAGCTCCCATTTAGGATGGAATACTGTTTTTTTGAGTCCATGCATTTTCTTAGGCAAGGGGAGGAGTTGTGCTAGTGTCACCTTCAGAAACAGTTCCAAATGTCAGACTCCCATCTTCTGTGTATGACAGAACATAGTTTTGTTTTGATTCAATACATGCAAAATTAGGAAAAGATTATTATTTATGTATGGAGAGAGGAAAAATGCATCTGAGTTTTGGAGGCTATTCCTCTGAAAATAGTACTCAAGGTATTTTTTGTCTTAGATTTTCATGTATTTATATGGACAGTCTTCATGTGGTGATAACCTTCTGTGTAGAGAAACTGAACTCAGCTTGACTTAGACCCTGGATTACCTGGTCTGACTGCTTACAACTGGAGGTCTCCATATAAAAGCATCCAGCCTAGATGTTTATATGACAATGAAAGTCTCTGGCCACCTTGATGGTTGCTTCCTTAGTGCTTTTGAGTTGCAGGAAAGAGACAAAATCTAAAAAGGAGTTTCTAGGAACATAAATGAACCCACCATAAATAAAAGAATTATGGAAATGTAGCAGTTTACCTGTTTTCTGTTTGCATAACACACCTTTATCTTCCAAAGTGACTGTAGTCAGACTGTTGGTCCCAAACTGAGATTGATTTGAGTACCCACATATCCATTTCCTCTGCTGATTTTTCACATGCACTATATTGGTACCAGCTCATTGCTTGGAAAATGTTTTGGGTCTGCTCACTATAATAATACTTCTTTGTTCCAAATATGAAGGTGAGAAATCTCAGTGGGGTAATATTTCTCTTTAAGGTCTAAAATTGTCTGCTTTATGCTAGAGAAGCTATTATCTCTTGTTCTCTGTAATGATAAGTATGCAGATAACTCATGCCCCGTGTCACAACAGTAGCAAAGTTTCAGTATGAGTTCTGTCTTCTGGTAGTGTTGTTTTGACTCTAGCACCTCATTTTTGAAACTTGACTGATGACAAGATCAACATGGGTACTTATTTCATGTGTCAGATTGAACTTTCTTTACCATAACGTAGTTCAAAATATGCTCAGGTTGATGGTAGTCTGTACTGTCAGTCACTCATTCTGGAGACTAGGTTCTCAGATCTCTCAAATACTGGTTTATTTTTGATCTGATGAGCCTAATGGTTGCCTAACCTGCTGTTAAAGATGAAGAGAACCAAAAGCTTCCCTTTGTTACAGGCTAGAGCTGTAGCTCTAGCTGTAGAGCTACTGCACAAAGTAAGATGAGATATGAAAGACTGGTATAACCTGCTCCCTGGTCGCTTTGAGTCTTTCTGTTCTCTTAGCATTAGAAGATGAGAAACATCTGAAACTTTTCTTGCCTTTGAGCTCTTTCTGGTCTTCATGTTGATTTTTCTTCTCTTTGCTGCTCTCATAACTGATTGCATGAGTGCAATCTGTTTTCTGATTTTAATGGGACCAGAAATGAGTTTTGGCTCACTTTATAAAATCTGTTCAGGACTCATGATTGTGTCACCTGTAGCTGAAAGTAGCCAGTAGATCCAAACAAGGAGCCCAAAAGGAGTGGAAGTGTCTTTCATACTTGTAGTCTTTTGAGCCTTATTTCCCCNACTTATTTTGGTTTACTATACTTCAGCTTAGAAATCTAAACCACTTATACTCTTACCCTGCTAATATTTATGTCTGGGCAGCAGGTGCAAAGATCCTGTAGAATCGTCTTAGCTAATTTGAAGTAACAAGGCTAGGTTGAACCACGGCTTGTGCAAGAATGACTAAAATGTTGCTTAGGTTGTTGCCCACTGTTTCTCTACAGAACAGTGAATTTATTGCATAGAAAACAAGAAGTTAAATTTTACTTACACACAAGATGTGTTTTTTAGTATATTTCCAGATTCTGTTATGCTCAGAAAATGGGACAGTGAACATAAATCCTTCAAGAAAGAGTTCTTTATAATGTTAGTTTTTTAAATTTTTTTTTGCCTGAAATAGGGAATTTGGAAATATGGTGATAAATTGAAAAGAACTTTGTGAAGTATTTTGAGGATGTATATTAGGTTATTTAAGGGGATACTTAAAATGTTAATGGTACATCAAAGTTCCTCTGAGTACTACTCTGTAGTATTTCACATGGGATGATTTTGAAGTGTACAAGTTTGATTACAGTTTTGGTCCAACTACAGTCTAGATTGACTCATGGCCATCAATCCTGTGGTCTTAACAATAAAATAGTAAATATGTGTTCTTTCTAAACTGTCTTACACCCTTTCTAAATTTTTTCTTTAGCTCTGTAGGTCCTTATGAGTTTGAGTACTGTATGTATAATCTGCTTTATTTTAAAGTTAAGAGTACTTGATACTTCATTTTCGTTGCTAATATTTCTCTGCTTTTTTCTCCTTACTTTAGTGATGCTAACAGGGCAAACCCCCCCCATCAGAACAATTCAGAAACCCTGCTTCTGTTTAGAATTAAGCTCGGTTAGGTTACCTGTGTTATTTCAAAGTGTAGGTGACTTGGTTTTGGTCATAAATTTTCTTTTTGACAAACAGCAGTCTTTGGAAGTCAATGGTTTTGTATAGTAAATTTGCCAGTTTTTAAGACTGAAGGTTTGGTTTACCTTGGCAAAACAGTTACCTGGTATTTTGATTTCCACAAGATTTGAGGTATTTGTGGTCAAGGTCAGGAACATCCTTTTCTTAAATTTCTGTTAAAATACCTGGAAACTGTTTTAACTCGGTATGTGAGAGAGAATTCCACCCCACCCACTGTCTGATGGTTTGTCTTAAATGCAATTTTTTAGTTTTCCTTCCAGCTCTTTTCTAGCAGCTTTTATTTGAGGATCAAATTCAACAGATGTGCCAAAAAGCCCCCAGCCCCAACCGGTTCTATCAATCAGCTGTTGAATCAGAAGGTCTGTGGTGGCAGAGATTATTCTCTCAAGAGGAATAGATCTAAAGAAGTCAAAACATCTAAACCAAAGATATGTCTGTAGTACCACAGATAGGGTTTTCTGCTTTGATTATCTGTTGTCACTCCAGCTGTCATCTGCTTATAGACATGTGCCATTTCTCAGTGACTATGGGAGTCCTGAGCATGTGAATATCCAGCAGTGTGCAGACAGGAGAAAGCTGTTTGATACAGCCTCTTGAAATGAATTTATTTTACCAAAAATTCTGAAAGAAACTAAGTGAAAGATATGTGTTCTCTTACAATTAACTACTTAGAATGTTCAATTTTTGTAGTACATAGAGTTCACCAGGAAAGTGCTGTAGGAATTTGTGCTGAGCCTTGTGCTGTCTGATGTCTGAAAGGCAATGGACGAAGTGTGGTGAAGTTTGTGTTGTAACACTCCTTAAGGGCCAACTGAGAAAACCAGGGCAGCAGGACCTTTCAAGGCAATGCATCAGGACGGGGAGAAGGACTTTAAGCTTTGTAGTGAGTGGTAGGTCCTGGGCTGCCAGTTTCTTGTAAAGATGAGATTTTGATGTTTTTGCAGATGTTTTTTTTTTCTTTTTCCCTCCTAAGAATTGAGTATCAAACCAAATTTCAGGCATTATTAGCAATAAAGAGCAGAAAAGAAAATATAAAATTGTGAACAAGTACAATTTTGCCTTCTACATTAGAAGAAATGTTAGAATATGAACAGAAGGAGAATAGAGGAGGAGGATGGAGTGGTCAAACATACGGAATTGCTTCTGCATGAAGAATGAATGATACTTTAGCCTGGAGAAGAAAGTAAGGCAGTATATGATCTAGGTCATGAGCCGTATATGGAGAAGTCAGATACCAAAATGACAATAAATTAATTACTCTGAGAACTGAAAAATCATTAGATAGTGTGTTCAAATTAAACATGAGGCTCATTTAAGCTCTGAAATGCCACGGCACAGGATGCTGAAAGCTTATGGTCTCAAATATCTAAGCAAAGTAGCAAACGTTATTTAATTGAGAACTAGTAAATCTAAAGGTATCATCTCTGACTTAGAGGGCCCCCAAGTCAACTTCCTTATGGACCTACTCTCAACTGATAAGTTGTAAGACAAATTGATGCTACGATAGTTTGACAGTTTTTATGTTGATGGCCTAAAGAAATGTGAGATGTTTCATGACAAGCTAGAGGTCGCTCTCTAGTGAGCTTATTAATCATTCTTTGGAAGTTAAATTATTATTTTGAACAAACCAGGTATATGACTCCTTTTAGGATATGGGTAGATAGGCTTAACTGTCATATTTGCTGTGGCACTTGTGTGATCATGTGGTGACCTGCCTTCCTGCCCCCAGTGGTCTTTTTTTTCTGGAATCCTCAAATTGAGGATGAAATTGCCAGATGTTTCACGTTTCCAGCTGAAGAAGATAGGCTTGCTGACACCTTATGTATTTGTAGCTTAGAGTTGGGTTCTTGTTCTACAGTATCAAAACCTAAAGTTTTTCTCTCTTTTTTTTTTCCACATATAGTGGAGGGTGACTGTAATGACTGGCTGGTTTTGGTGTTTTGATTGTTGAAGGATCTTTTTAGTATTTTGACCTCATGTAATATAGATGCTTAATTGTCGGCCTATATAATTGGGAGCCAGATGTATACTTACTGAACTAGAGAACGTTGCTGCACAAGAATGTGACAAGATGGTATATTTGCTTGAAGGACCACTTGCCAAAAGCATAAACCTATTTCTACATTTATTTTTAGTTTCCTGTTGGTGGCTTTCATAAATAGCTTCTGGTAGATGCTTTAGCAACATATGTCAATGAATGAAGTTTGGGCAGTTGTCTCTTAAGAATGAGAGCTTTTCAGCTTGCATTCTCTTTTCCTGTTCTTGAGTATTTTACCATCAGTAGTCTGAGTGTAGCACTTATAGTCTGTCTTGATAGTCTAGAAGTTGCATATTGTAGGTTGATAAGGTTGCTATAAGGCACACCTTACAAGTAAACAGTTTAAGGGTTTTTTATGACCCTTCAGTTAACCTTTATTATTCCTCAATACTAGTCTTCACTAGTGTGTCTTTCCTGTATGCTCACTGTCTCTTTTAATTATAAATTGTCAGTGGAATGTTGCTTATGGTTCATATGTTCACACACTTACAGTTCTCTGTGATGTTTCTGAAAGTCTTACTGAGATCTCGCCTGGTCACACTCTTGCTGAGATCCTCCACGTAGACACGACTGTCACAATTAGTATTTAATGTGGAAGATCTCTGTTTTTGTAAGGGTGATGCAGAGTAAGTGTATTCCATACTGAGATCCAAGGGTTTTAAGGGTGCTTTGAAACCTACACTGTTTCATTTGCAGGACATTTATTTCAGAAAACACTGATGAAGCTGTTAGTGCCATTGGACTTGCACTTTTAAAATTAGACAAGTGTGAAAGACAGCTGCTTCAAGCAGCATTCTGTGGGAATGACTTCTATGTTGAGGAAATACCGCTGCTAATGTATGCTTTGTTTGTTGTTTGTATGCCTGAACTGAGTGCCTATCTTGTGTTTTTTAGCAGCACAGTGGAATGAAGTTTTCCATGAAAGGAACTCATAACCAAGGCAACAGCTACAGCCCCGTCGGCAGCGGAGGCCTGAGGCAACCAGTTGGTAACCGAGGACACCACCAGTACAATCGTAATATGTGGAGGAGAAAAAAACACAGAGACAGTTTGCCTATTAGTCTGAGCAGATAATGGCAGATGCCCAAATGACCTTCCCTGTTCAGGCAAACTGAGTGAGTGCCACTCGACTTGAGGGATGGAGACCAGCGTCCAGCACATCGTTTTCTTGGTGTTGCCAAATATCTGCAGCTGACTTCTTTGCATGTTTCTTTGTGTGGTGGTTCAGTCCATCTTCAAGAAGTAGTTGTGCTTATCTGTGAAGCCTTATTAAATGTGGAAATTTGTTTTCTGCCTTCCCACAACGGTTCATACAGTGCCGAAGCAGCTCTGACAATAGAACTGCAAGGACATTTACAAATGCTGTGGCTTTTTTGCTGTGGCTACATCGGTTCCTTTGTGGGTTCTGTTTTCTTTTATTTCAGAAGTGAAGGAAACTTCAGCCCCTTGGATTTTTGTTATTTTTTTTCTTTGCAGCAAATCAAGTTGGGAATTCATAAAAGGAAATTTGCTGCTCTCCTGTTTTTGTTTCAAAGTTCAGATTTTTTTTTTCTCTGTAAATATTGGAAGTATAATTTGTGCAATAACTTGGAATTTTTAATTTAATTTCATATTGTCACATAAGTTATATTTAAGGGGAAGAGGTTTTTTTAATTTACTGATCCTTTCCCAGGTTGCATTATCTAAGTTGGGTTCATAGTTTTGGCAGGTTGTCTGAGCAGTGTTACAAACATGACATTTGGTAATATTTGAGGCTTCTTGATTCACAATGAAAGAGCGATTTGGCTTACGGTTTTAAGAAGGTATTAAGCTCCAAAGCATTTGACCCTGTGTTTTTTAGCTCATTGTCTGGCCTCTATCAGTCGTCTTGCTCTGACCAATGAGTTCTAATTTTATTCCTTTAACTAGACAACAAATTCAGCATTTGTAGTACCAGAAGTGAAACTTTAGAAAGGGAGGGGAAAAAAAGGTTGGTTCAAGTCCTGATGTGAAATTAAAAAGCTGCGAGCTACATGTTTTCATGCATTTTAGTAATGTAACCTGTTAATGTTTGGGTTCAAACAGCATTATTAAACAGAGGTACCCGGCTTAAGGAATGTGGAGAAAGGAAATATGTTGATTCCATTAAGGAATCTGTATAGCAGTATGCATTAGTTCTGTTAAGAGCAAATATATAAAAAGTACTTCAGCTGCTCTAAGCGTTACGAGAAGTATCTTTTAATGTATTGCAGGAGAGCACAGCCCAGTGTTGCACACAGTATGAGTGGCTGGCACTTAATTTACAGATGCATACAGGTATACTATGCAAGTGTGTATTGCCATGACAAACACTGTCTAACTTTTTGGAAAATGTACATCCTGCCTAACCCTGAGTTTTTAAAGCACCACAGTTGTCCTGGGAGTAGGTCACGTCTCATGCCCTCTGACTTCCCGGTTTTTTAAATGAGAGTTCTAAAGCTATACAGAAAACCACAGATCAGTTATATAAGTCCACTAGCAGAGGAAGCTGAAGAATCCCGTTAACAGGACATCTATTCTGTGTACAGATATAGAAGGTTTTAAAACTGATATTGGAATATTAAAATGAGGTGTCAAGCATGAAGCTTTTTAATATGCCCAATGCCTTTGGAGCAGAAATAGTTCATATTCTTACTGAATCTGTCAAACACAAACAGGTCCTTGAGGGGAGAGAGGGCAACATTCCAAAGTAGAGTAGTGCATATCTGTTTGCAAAAAGTTTGTCTTAATGCTCCAGACTCATCACAATTAACAAGAAAAAAACAAAAAAAAAGTTTTAAAATTGTGAGCTGATTCATAACTAATATCTAAGGGCTGTTACATGAGCCTGTACTGCTTAGTCTTCAAACACTAGCAATATCGAGCATAACTACATTAAAGAGCCTTCAAAGGCTTTAGTTGGTGTCTTTATACTAGTGTCCATTTTAAAGCAAAACTCATTTGAAAAGTGGTATCATGTAACACTTCAGTCATGGTGAACCAAATAAATTGGCCTGGCTATCACTGTGGTTATGTGCTACAGGTTTAAAAAAATCACGTTTAAATTTTTTGTGTGGACAACTATCTGGAAGCTAAAATTGACATATTTTTATGTAAAGTTTTCTATTCTTTGATTTTTAATAAACTTTGGAGACTAGTCACTCTTCTGTACCTTTTTATGGGAAATGTGATGGGTGAAGTAATACTTGACCGTATCCCCCTGCTTGATGTACGCTCTGAACGTCTGCTTTAAACCGGTCGTGCTGAACACCCGCATTCGGAAGGAGCTCCCAAGGTGGGTGGATGCCCTCTGCAAACGTTTGTGGTACGTTTGTAACGGGAATAATGAACATGGCTGCTGGGTTTGTAGTTGTGGATTTGATCCCTTGAAAACATGAGAGAGCAAAGGAGTGGGAGAGAGTTCCTGACAATGTTCCTGAAAGAGGAGCCTGACTGATCCCGGGAATGCCTTAACTTTCTGTTTAATTTTTCAGCCCCTCCCTGTAGCTTCTAACTTCCTTTCAGAGTCTTTGCCTGGTTTTCATCCTCCTCAAAGACTGGACATACCGTGTCCTTTTAGTTGGTTCCTCTTAACTCTCTGAGAGGATTCTGAAATGTCAATACCTGACTCAAATTCAAAATTTCAGAAATTGAGTGTTCAGAAGGAACCTCTAAAGCCAGAGGTATGTCCTGAATTCTCTGATTGAGAAATGTGAAGGGATGTGAATTTCTGCTTGACCTTCACAGCCCAGCAGCACGCCTCCCTGCTGGGAAGGGAGTTGAGACCCTTGCAAATATAGTGCTTGGAGTGAGGGAGAACAAAAGCTCTGATCTTGTTGGTTTGTGACTAAAACCTCACATTCAGACCCAGTACAGGTAGTTTACTTGAATTCACCTGTAACAGAAAACTGTCAGACTCACAATACTGACCACTTACTGAACCTCAGGTTCACAGCCTATTGCAGCTGACCTTTCCCAAAACTCTCTTCAGGTGGCTTTATGCCTTCTTTTCAACCCAGGGTATTAACTTCTTATATTAAATCTGGGTTATTTTGGAGTTTCTTGTTTGTTTGTTTGTTTCTGACAAATCACGTAAGTTTCAGTCCTTGAGGCCTATTTTGGGTGGCAGAAGTCCTTAATTTGTTCTTGGCAGTAGGAGATCACTTACAGAAACCTATGGGCAGCAGATTGGTGTCTGCAAGAGGTCTGTTGGGCAAAAATGTTTTTAACTTCTTAACCAAAGGTTATTACTAGAAGACCAGCCATATATTCCTGTTAGAATTGGTTAAAGTAATGGGCTACAGTTGTGTTTCAGAGAAAGGACTGTAGGATGCATCTCAGAACAACTTTGTACTGGAAATGCTGCCCAAAGCTCTGGTCACATTTCTCAGTGCTGCGCTGCTGCAAAAGTTTTGGGACAGCATGTTGCCTATGGGAGAGTAGTCTCAAATCAATTAGGGATTCCCCAACCATTTGCTTTTCTAATAAGTCTTTTTTAATTGAGGGACTGTTGCATGAACATAAAAATAAATTGTTAATGGAGGGATTTTTTTTTTCCCCTCAGGGAATAGCCCGTATGCATGCTCATACTGTTAATATGTCTTTATCCTTGAGATCAGGGCACTTCTCTACAATGCTCTTGCTTATGGCCTTTGTGCTGCTGCCTCTCATGCAAGGATTGTGGGTGCAAAGGGCATCTTGTCCAATGCCAGCTACTTCCCCCTTGCCCACTGCTGTGAATTCTTAGCTGTGCAGCAAGGTGGTTCCTGCTCGAGTGACTTAGGAGAGCTGAACGGGAGGTTGATTTACTGTCTTCCTGAAAAAATGGGTTACAAATAAATGCTTCACTGACTCACTTCTAAACCTGAACCAAGCGGGATTTAGCAGCTCCTATTACAGGATTTTCTGTGTGGCAGGCTGAAAGTGGTGTTTAAGCTGGAAGTCCACAACCTCTCTGCTAAAATTACCACTTTCTATCAGTGAGAACTTTGGCACTGATGTGCTTTAGGAGGTTCTGTTGAGAAAAATCTTTGCAAGAAGATTCCTTGCTTCTTGCTTCTCTTTTTTTCAGAGATGAAAAACAATCTTTTGATGAGCTACATCCATCCTTCTAGGATTATTCTTGGATGCATCTGTATAATTTGAAGAGCTGAGTAGATGATAACAGGCAACTCGAGTACCACTTACTGTATAATCATGGGCGAGATCATCAAATCATCTCTGTTCTCTTGGGGAAATCTCTTAGGAGACTGAGGAACAGAGAATTAGGTTAATCTGTTAGTCATTCATACACATGCCTGCCATCTTAGGCAGATGAACAGAGCGGAGTTGCAGCTTTCGGCTGAAGAGCAAGTTTTGTTCTGCTGTCCTTATGAGGACTTCAAGGGGAGCAAAGTCAGCCCAGCAGGTTTATTTGTCCCTCAGATCAAGAGGAAATGCTGCCACTTCTGCTCAAAAGCAGGTCTATGCAGTGAATTCTCTAATATAGTTGCTGATACAGGAGTTGAACAAAATGACTTGCCGTTTCCTCCTGCTCCTCTGTTAAAAAGGATTGGTCAAGGACTGTCAAGGTTATGGAAGCTACATGTGCTGTGTGGATGTGAGGGTTAGAAATCACAGGTGGCTGAGTGCTGAATACAAATGTTCTTGTGTGGTTGTGAAATTTCAGTCTTCTGAAATTTTCAGACCCTGCCTGGACAAGGCCCAGCCCGAGTAACCCAATCTAACTTCAAAGTCAGTCCTGCTCGACCAGGAGGTCCCATCACATGACCTCCTTAGGGCTCTTCCTAATCTTTTCTATGAAATCACAAGAAAGAATACCTTTTTTTTTTTTTTTCTTTCTTCTTAATCTTTATCTCTGTTGTTTTTATGAATTGTTTTAATGGGGGCAGGAACTGTTACATTTTATCACGTGCAGGACAAAGCGAAAAAATCTGCAAATTTTTGGATTAACAGGCTGAAACAGGTAAGAACATATTGTCTTCTGAAGTTAATCCTGGAAGTAAGTCCCTAAACATACTACTGATCAAGAAGTAAATCAATAAATCTTCCTGCCTAAAATGTATTTTTGTTTGTATTTTCTCTGTGTTGTTATCATTGATAAACATATTTTTGTCTCCTCTGATTTCAGGCAACTTGCATTTGCAGTAGTAACAAAATGCAGATGTGTGGGAGCAGCAGTTCACATAGGACATCAGCAAAATACTCCAAAATACTTAGTCCTTCATCTTTTCTTCCTGATGAGAGTTGCACAGAGTCATTGTGGAAACTTTTGATAATTAAAATTTGCTTGTTTGCATTTATTCTGTAGTAGAGGACTAAGTAGGTTACTTACACTGATATTGCCTGAAAGGTAGTAAAACAGCACTGATGGAGCTGAAAGCATCACAGAAAAGCGTTTTTAGAGTTACACTTTGGAAGCTGCTATTAGCTTGAGTTTTACCTAAATAACTATATCATGCCTATCTCTGTCACAGCTGTCCCTTACTGTGCATCATCGAAATGAGAGAGAGAATAACACTCACCAGAAGTGGGTATTTAGAAGAGGACGCTTGCATGAAGTACAGGGAAGCAAAATCTAAGAGCTTGATGATCTTGAAACACAAAATAACCATCTCAGCAGAATGGGAGTTGTGATGTGCCAAGCTGCAAATCTACTAATAAGGACTTAAATCCACCAGCAAAAAACTCCGTAGTACGAGTATAACGTGTTGAGAAGAGCTCCAGGATCTCTAAGATGTTAGTATCTCTAAGAAACTACAAAAGTTGTTATCTGCACATCTCATAGAAGCATAGAATGGTCCAGGCTGGAAGGGACCTTTAGGGTCATCTAGTTCAACCCCTCTGCAGTCAGCAGGGACACCCCTGACTAGCCCAGGTTGCCCAGGGCCTTGTTGAGCCTCACCTTGAATATCTCCTCAACCCACCTCCCTGGGCAATCTGTTCCAGGGGTCCACCACCCTATTCCTAATATCCAGTCTAAATCTGCTCTTCAGCTTGAAGCCATCGCCCTTCATTCTGTCACTGCAGGCCTTTGTAAACAGACCCTCCCCAGCCTTCCTGTAGGCTCCCTTCAGGTACTGGAAGGCTGCTATTAGGTCTTCCTAGAGCCTCCTCCAGGCTGAACAACCCCAGCTCCCTCAGCCTGTCCTCGTAGCAAAGGTGCTCCAACCAGAATAGGGCTAACTAGAAACTGAGGCAAAATTTAACACTGATTTATCAAGTGTTTTCTAATGGTTAACCCAGTGTTACTGCTATTAAAAAATAATGTAAGTTTTCCTTAAATTGTTCAATAAAATGTATGATATGGCTTGGTGCCACATGGTGAAAGAACCAGGGTGTTACCTTCTACTTAACCAGACTGGAATCAATAGATGGCGCTGAGTGCAAATTTTTGGGGCAAGGTGGTGCAGTTAGATTGAAGATTAACTTTGGAAACAGATTATTCTGCCTGTGTTTGCTAATGGTTGTGACACAAGAACTGCCACGCACTGGCTGGATTTGCTGATGTGAAAAATGTGGGAGGTGTGGCCCATACACGATGTTAAGAGTTTTGTTGTCCTGAGTATTAGAGATGGGATGAAATACAAAGCACAAAGCTGAAAATTAAGAATTTGTAGTGACTTCCACTCAGTGAAGTTCTGGGCATACTTTTTGACAGTATGACTGAATTCACCAACCTGTCTAATAAAGGTGTGAACCTAAGACATATCAGATGAAATGTTGCCAGTAGCGTTAGTGATTTTTCTTTTATTACAAGACCAGGGTTTTACTGGTCAAATACTTGTGGCTTTCCTCGTTTGAGGAGGGGGAAAAAAAGATAAAATGAAAAATATAATCCTCTTTTATTTATTCAGTGATGGCAGGAGCTACAGACACAGGTTTAAGTAATCTTCTGATACCTAAAGATCTGCTTCATCTGGAGATTCATCAAAGTTCAAGTTACCTTTTATGATGTCATGTCAAAATGATGTGAAGTACTAGGGATGACAGATACCATGACCCAGCTTTTTGCATCAGTTTGCACTGTTCTTTTATTGACAAACTTTTGATCTTTGGCTTTGATGTAGGAGTGATTTGCCTCCTAGGGATGCTGAGCATACTGGCTGACTCTCATTTTAGATCTATGGATCACAAGTAGAAGATCTGACTGGATGTAATTGATCCAGGGAATCTGGTGCAAC
Source organism: Jacana jacana (assembly GCA_013400555.1). Taxonomy (NCBI): domain Eukaryota; kingdom Metazoa; phylum Chordata; class Aves; order Charadriiformes; family Jacanidae; genus Jacana; species Jacana jacana. The sequence goes on along the minus strand of VZTM01033816.1, from coordinate 47,820 downwards.
TGAGGTAGCCAGTCCCTCCTCCTTCAATTTAGGTGGAGAAATGCACATGGTTTTATTCTAAGTTTCCTGTCAGATGCTTTTGGGAAAGTTGGAGGAAAAAGGCATGCACCATCTCAGACCCCTCCAATAGTGCTGAGCACTTCAGTAGACAAAATGGGATTGGAATTTCATGATACCCTTTGACCTAGCCTGGTATCCAAACCTATCTCAGTCTCTGACAGCTCTTGCTTCCCATCCCTGTTCACTGACCTACTGATACAGATAAGGTCTAAACTCAAATGTGTGGGAGAGAAGTGGGGAGGCATCTGAGATTGTGAGGAATGTAATCCTGTAGGTATGAAAGATATTTAGATTCTTGTTGCTTGGCTCCTGGCTGTCTGCAACAGCTTGAAAAGAGGCTAGTTCTTCATCAAAGAGAAGGGCTCTCCCATGGGAAATGAGATATCTACCACAGAATCGTTGTATCTAAACAGAACAAATTTTTCTGTCCCCTCCCCAAGTCCCTCTGCTACCTACTTGTACAGTCAGGTGACCTGGAAGAATTTTCTCTGCTATTTTAGTGTGTCTGCTTTAACTTGATACAGACAGCCTGGACTGTCCTAAAGGGGAGAAATAGCTCCATTAAGAGAATTTTACCTGTTACTTGCTGGACCATATTCTTAATACCAATGATCTCAAATTTGCGCAGGATATAGTTGTTTTTTCCTCTGTGAACTCCCTGCAGCTCTAAATTTAATGCTGTACCTACAGCAGAGAGAATGCTGAGACCAAACCTGATTATGCAGTTGTCCTTCAAGCTGATGGGGCATATTAGGTCATGTTAAGAGTCTGCTACGTGATCATGTGGTAATCACAAGATGCACAGTAGTGATCGGAGCATGTTCCACCGTGACGTAAGCCACGCTTGGAGCTTTGCTCAGAAATGTCTCCATCTCTGATGTGTTCAGAACTGCTAGATGGGATCTCCATCTGAAACCTTCATCAAACATTATAGAGCTGTTGAGACATCCAAGTGTATAGCTGCATTTCATAGAACAGCACTAAGATCATTATTGCTTGGAAGTCTCAGAAATGGGTGTGGAGATGCTGAGATGTAGGGTGCTGCCTGCCATATCCAAGAGTAGAAGCAGTCGCATCAACCAAGCCCCAAAGAAAGAAAAGGCTAAAGAACATTTTCCAAAATGATGCACCGGTTCTTTCATCTCACAGCAATCTTCTCTTTTTCCCTATAGCCCTATATCTCTTGTAGAAATGAAAAGCTGTGGTTCTGGCTCTCAAAAACTTCTGAGAGGAGAGAGGACCCTGAGGGAGGAAGGGGTAGGGAGGCATCTGAGATTGTGAGGACTGTAATCTTCTAGGCATCAATGCTATTTAAATTACTAAGGCAAAGCATGCAATTCCTTATGCATTTAAATTTCTGAGACCCTTCTGAGGCACATGAGGTAGAAAGAGCTCAGCAGGATCTTTCTAAAGAAAAGCTTTATGAAAAGGATTGCAGTGAACGTTAATTAATTTTTTCAGCATTTTTAAAAGCAGATTGTTGTCAGTAATTACTTTGCAATTAGCTTGTCCTTGTTTATAGGTAAACACTGAACCAGGGGGAAAACAGCTTTCTTCCTGTGCATTTTGCAGATGTGTTCTGTTGTTGTTGTTGTTTTATTTTAAGTGAAAGTCCCCATGGAGTCCTGGAACTGACTGTTGCTCATGCAGCAATAAGACTTTGAATTCACTCAAATATAGGATTTTTTTTTTTTTTTTTTTCCGGGGCTCCTCACAGGACATTACAAGATTTTCTGCCGTTAATAAGGTAAATGAAATTTGCTAAATTCAATTTGCTCTGACTGCAGAGAGGGTGCGCTCTTGCACCGCTCTTGTGTCTCATGGCAAAAGAACCCGCAGACCCGGTTCTGGTGTGGAGGTGGTGCTACCTTGATTGAAAAACCTTTCCTGAGGCGCAGAGTAGCTTTAACACGTAATTTCATTTTCTTTCATGCGGATAATACTCACAACACTTTATTTGTAATAAGTAACGGGTCACTGACCGAAGTAATTGTTTTTCTATCAAAATTCTACCTGGGAAACCCTACATTTGATTCGGGCTGTGTTGCTATACCACTCGCATAACATTTCATACTTCCAGATATTAAATTGTTGTTTCCTTCCTAGGGATCTCTCAGTCCCTTAACTACGCAGATCCAGCTCAGGTGCATGGCCTCCTAATTGCTTTACCGTGCAGAAGAGATTTCTTTTTTTTTTTTTTTGTCCCTAAATACTCCTGAGAAGGGAGTGGGGATGCTGACAGATTTTCTCCAGCTTGTCTGAAATGGCTGTTTTAAATTTTTCTTCTCCCTTCAAGTTTAAGATGTCAGCTGAAAATAGAGTGTACTCAGCATGGATGTGAAAGACACTCTTGAAAATAGCTCCAAGCACCACACAGATTGGGGATTCTTTGCCTTGTGCAAACAGGTACTAACATTCCTTGTGTGATCTAGATTTAGTTCAGTGGTCAATTTGCTGGTAATAGTGTTTTCTGAAGGTTAAAGAGTTGATAGAGTGAAATCTTTAGTCAGTAACATAGTATCAGCAAACACAGTGGCAAATGAAGTTGTGTTCACTACAAGTACATGGGGAAGAATAAAGAGGAGCAGGACTTCTAACATAAAGCACAGGCATATGCGAGCCAGAGCTTCATTCAGTTCTTCTGTGCAGCCCAGGCTGTACACAGGGAGTGTGTGTTACTGGTAGTTCAAGAGTTAATTTTGTACTTTTAAAGATGGATTGGAATTGCAAGTGAAACGGGTTGAATCAGTAAACAGTGTATTTAAGCTCTTACATTTAATTAAAGAGCTTCTAAACACAACTATATTTGTTCACAAGGTTATCTTTTCTTGTCCCCTAACTGGAGAGTTATTTCACTCTGGGTTTGAGTGTTGGTTTTATGTTATGTTTCCCCATCCTTCCAGAGCTTTTCTTTTCTATCTTCCTCCCCACTTCTTCCTGGAAGTTACTGGAGATAAAGGTACTAACATCTCTTTGTTATCTTGCACTTTTTTGCAGGGGTACTGCCTCCATTTAGACTAACATTCAGTAAGAGCCTCTAAGACTTTAATTATCTTGTGTTTATATTGACAGTGCAAGATGTGTGTGGTTTTACAGAGGTTTCAATGTCAGAAAATAATGCTTTCTCTACTGTAGCAGAAAGGTCTTGAATTTTCTTTCAAAAGGAGACCTTTCCTAGAGGCTGTTTCTCTCTCCAGATGCCTCCTCAGCTGTAAAATAAGTAGTCTTTCAGAAAAAGAAAAATAAATCATGGTTTCTCGCTACTGTGTATCAAACCTTTTGCATTTTGCCAAACATTTCTCTGCTGGAGGTTCATCAGCTATTTTAGATTTGTGGTTTAGTATTGTATTTAGCCCATATGTCTTTTTTTTTCCCTGTGTAACTTTCTTCCACATAGCTGTCAGTCATAATATGCATAGCTCGATTCAGATTAATTTAAGAATCTGAGCCATCTATTCAAAGTATGGGCAGAATCAGACATGTTAAGAGCAATGTCCTGGAGAGTTTCCATATAAGACTACACAGGATACACAGAACAGAGCTTTTCACCCTAGACAAAAGGTAAGTGAAGACAAAAGTCTAAAATAGGCAAGGGAAAAGTTCCCAGTCTCTTCTAACAGCAGTTCAACAGCATCAAACAAATCATGTAGATGCAGGTTGAAAGCGAGCAAAGGGAACTGCATAACTCCTGGTTAAGCTGCAGAATTTCTTCCTGGAAGATCTTGTCATGTGAAATCTGATTTGAGTTTGAAAAGCAGCTGGACAGATCCCAGGAAGAGAAACCCATTTGGGCCTATTAAATGCAAGATAACACCTCTGGATGCAACAACCAGAGCTGCAAAGGGGTTTGTTTGGAAAGAGGAGCTCTGTGCTCCAGATGGAGGCATCTCTCTCCCGCTACATGTCTTTTCACCCCCCTCAGAGGCAGGCAGAAGCTTCTAGAGCTTTGGCTGGCTTTAAGGTGAGGTAAGCTGTCTCCAGATAAACTGAGGGTGGTTTGTGTGGAGGAGGAAAGGGACAGAAGAGAAAGGAGCTTCTGCAATGAAAAAAATCTGGGAAAAGATATAATAAAATGAAATTAAAGAAAATTGCATTAAAAAGTGCTGCTGATGATGGCTTCTCCAACCACACAAGAGAGTGGTAAAGGGCTTTAGAGTGAAGAGAAAATGAAAAGTAAGCTAATAACACACAGGTACTGGCAAGGGGGAGTGGAAGGAGAAATCAGTGGGACCCACGGTAGGTGAGGGAAGAGAGGAAGAATCAAACAGGAAAAAGCAAGCCATTTACGGGACCTTAATACTTTCTTTGTCCACTGTGCCCTGTTGCATCACTTACCCACCTACAAGATAATACCACATGCTACTAGAGCCTCCAGTTATTGTTGTCTTTTCTGCCATCTGCCATTTCTCTGATTTACCTCAGCCTGTCACTCTTGCTGCTCTGTTGCGTAGCTGATGCCATTTCAATTATGACTCTGCTGCTACCCACGTGGGATACATTCCAGTGGAGCCTGTGGTAGACATTAGTAAGGGCAATGTACTTATATAGATTAAGTAAGGCTTTATCTTATGTGTTGAAGCTTCTTTTGCATGTAATCTGTACTTTATTTCAACGGTCCACTGTTTATTGTAATCACACCAAATTTCTGAGTGTTGCCTATCAGGTCTGTCCCCTAGTTTGGACTATTGATGGTTCTGGTTGGTCCTGACAACCTGAGAGCAACTGTAACATTTGTGGGAATTCCTTGGTAATGCTTTTAGAGAGGTTTTTTTAAATGGAACATGTCTTCCCTCGCTACATATTTAATTAATACTACACATTGTTTACTAGAGGTATGGAGGAGTACTCTTAATCCCTGTACTTAGCAATGTCTAACAATTTGCTTCCTGCAAATCCAGTGATCTGACATGCAGGGCGTTATTCCATTTTTACTCCATAATTACTCCACTTATACATGAAATTTGGGAAATGAAATCTATATGACTTTTACTACTTCATTGTAAAAACATTTAGTATGCACCAATATAGAAGGAAAAAATAGATCAGGCAAGCTATGTAACACATCATCACGGTAATTCTTTTCTCCTTGGCTGCAAATCCAATATTGCTTTATTTTCTGTGGGGATGTTTCCTCTGGTCCATGTCAGAATACCACTGTGGAATTAACTGATTTACAGCAGCTAAGAAAGTGCTCTTAAGAATTTTGATATAACACAGGGTTTAATGTTTGTAAAATGTCTTGAGGAGTGTAAAATACTGAAATAATTTAAAAAGTGTTTATAAAAACCTGAGAGGCTGATATTAAGATTCAAATATCAGCATCTTCAGTACTTGAAAAATAAAATGTGTAGAAGCTGAATTCTGCACCTTTCCCTCCTCAAGAACACTGCTGTGGTCCAGTGTCCTCTACTAAGCTGCTGGCATTCATGTGACTTAAAGTAACTCAGTCATCTTCCTGATATTCACCCCTTTCAAGCCGGTCAACAGAATCAAATCTTCCAATAGAAGACAGGTAGATGGTACAGCTAGAAAATAGAATTGTATAAGCTTCTTTTTCTTAGGAACTCTACCTAAAAATATGGACTTCTAGACCTATTCATCAGTCTTGCATCCTACTGAACTACAGTTTTTCATGTGTGACAGATATCAAGATTTGGAAGCAGAGAACATTTTGATTAAATTTGTCTCCTTTGTTGCTGCAGGTACATTCTGTGTATTCTTAGAATGTAAATCCTCTGGCTAATTAAGCTCAATATTTGAGATGATAGTCTTAAAAAACATAGCTCACTTCAAGGAGTCCCAGAAAGTAAAATGTCCATGCACAGGATTGTAATTTACCAGGAATCACTACTGTATATCCAGTCAGTGGAAACAATTGCAGCTATTTTTTTATATTTTTTTTTTTCTTTGCAAAAGTTACTTTTGTTCTCAAAAGCTGGAAAACAGTTATCATTCTGAAAAAGTCACACATTGATGATTTGGATTGAGTTGAACAATGCAGAACAAAATTGTTCAAGCTGATCTGTTTGCTTCCTGCTCCATCTTTACCTATAAAGAGGAGAACAATGAATAGATACAATCATAATGTCTATGCAGAAACAACATGCTGAAAGGGCTACAGCAAATATGAACCTTACGTAATGCGTTTGATTGAATTTCCTATCTGAAGAAAACAAAACCCGGTAGAAGCAGGCTGGTTTATGAGCATCAAAGCTAATGAATTTCAGTCTGTTCTGGTTTTATTGTTTCTGTCTCTTTTCTTCAATCCCAGTGCCTCGCGTGTCTCTTGTGATATTACCACTGGGCAGAAGCCTGTAACTAACCTAGAGCTGTAGTGTTCCTGCTGACTATTGGCTGTGGACGGTCTATCGTCTCAATTTTGACTGGAGTTAGGTGTTACTATGCTCATGTACTCATGCTTCCCCTTCACCTACCTGTGGATTTTTGGGGAAGGTGTAGAAAGAGAGTGACCTCAGGGACTGTGCACCATGTGCTCTGCAAGGAGCAGCTGAGGGACTGGCTGGCTCAGCATGGAGGGGAGAGATGTTCAGGGGGACCTGATAGCAGCTACCAGGGCCCACAAGGAGATTATCAAGGAAGTGGAGCCAGGCCTTGCACATTGGTGCCCAGTGGGATGCTAAAAGCCAATATATAAAAACTGAAACATAAGTTCTGCCTGGCTGTAAAGAAAAACTTCTTAAACATGATGACAGTCAAAGGGTGGACTAGGGTGCCCAGAGAGGTTAAGTAATCTCCAAAGTTAGAAGTTTTCAAGACCAGGCTGAGTAAAACCCTGAGTAATATATTGACGATCCTGCTTTGAGCAGAAGGTTGTATCAGTCTGAGCTATTCTATGGTCCTATTTTTCTGTGCAATTTGATTGATCTCATGAGATAGCTGTGTGAAATATATAGGGAATTGCATAAACAGGGAATTACTTTTACATTTTTGTCCTTCCTGGTCCTTTAAAAAAAAAAAGCTACATTTTGCTTAGAATAAAAATAGGGACAACTTTTGTTTCTCTGCATCACAGCAAGCTGGTAATACTTGGAGGGGAAGCCTTTCCTGCACCCATAGCAGATCAAGAGAAGTGAGGAAAACCCTCCTGTCAAAACAGGACCATCGTGCAAAATTAATTGAAGCAAGTTGCTTGTACTTTGGTATTTCAGTTTCTTTTGCAAAGGCTTTCAAGGGACTTAAGCACCTCTGTTCCCATCTGTTTAACAGTTCTAATGTTTTTTAACATGTCTTGTCTTTACCTTCTTAGTCCTAGTATGTATATAAAATAGACATTGGTTTAAAGTGTAATTCTCTTATAATAATTCATTCTCTTAGTAGGAGTGTTTAATGTCGTAGACTGACATCCTACAGTGCCTTTTTTCTTCTACAGGCATTCTTGACAATGTTTCCCACGCCATGATAAGAAGGAATCAGCTGAGATAATCAGAAATACCCCCTAGTTTGCTTCACATACATGTGGAAAAGCCTGGAAGGCTGACTTTGGTTTTTTCTTTGAGATTATCTTTTGTTTATGAATCTGATGCACCTGTCTTGAACATTCTGAGATGTGTGACTGCTGTATCCCCTTTCTATCCACCACTGTGATTTTTTTATCTCATGATATATTTATTCTGGATGCCAAAGGATTGATGAATCTTTATTTTTAATAATCAGGACTGTTTCTGAAGGCAGCTTGTTACATCTGTGATATGATTGAAATATTTCTTTGGCATAGGTAACTGGTGGAATTATTTTCCCTTGAGCCATGATATGAAGTCAAGAGCTTAAACAGGTTCAGAAAATCACTGGCACTCTACTATTGATAAAAACCTGTGCTGCAACATTAGATAAGACTGAGGAGAAACAGCCAAACAAGGACGATTATTAGTTTGGACACTCTGTGGGCATCAAAAAAATGTTTCAGGGAAAAGAGGTGGGGGAAAGAACCAGCCCGTTATATTTTTGAGGTCTGGGCTAGACAAAAGATTTTTCTTGTTATAAGTGAAAAATTCATGTTTTAAGTTTCATTTAGCTGAGAATACTGAAAGCTCAGCTTTAACTGCTCATAATTAAATAGCCAGAATATTTACAGAAGGTGTTAAATGGTTGAAAAACATACTTTCTTTCTGAAAAGAAGAATAATTGATAAACAAGAAGCTAATTAAATATTATCAGTACCTTTCAGAGTTGTTTTTTTTAAAGGCTAATATGAAAGGAGAGGCAAAAACTATGATGGTAATTATTTCAGGTTATATAGCAAGGAGAATTTAATTTCTTTTCTGCACTTTGCCTATTAGTTATTAGTTTACTGTGTGTGATAAATTGTTACTACTCATACCTTTGCCCTAGAATTTAATTCACAATAATTCACATGTTTTCTTGGTGCGGGCATAGTTTTCACTAATCACAGAACTAGACAGCAACTTTATGCCATGGGGCACTGTCCTTCTCAGCATGGACTGGAGCAACTGCCATGGGAACACCAGAGGTCTCTGCTCAGATGCAGCTCCAGAGGAGGCCATCACTCTCTAGGTCTGGAGCTGCAGGGAGTGCATGGTGCCACTGGCTAAGGCTGAGGCAGAGGAAGATGATATCCATACTTACAGGAAATGTGCAGTGTTTGTGGAGGTATGCTATCAAGTTAAGGAGCTGTGGGAGGAGGGTGGCGTATACCATGGCATTAGAGATGAATAAGAAACAGGTTGGTTGAATCTAGACAGGACCTAGTCACTGCAGAAACAAGAACCTGAACTGTTGGCTGCATGTTAGACTGTGTGCTCACCAGAGCAGCAAACGGAGTCTTCCATGACCGTGAAGGAGGCTTGTGACTTCAGGCAGCAGGAGTGTGGTTTCTTCTCCAGCTGCAGAACAGGTTCAGTGTCCTGGTAGCAGATGAGGGGCTGGAAACCAGATATCAGGGTAACAGAGCTGGCCGAACCTGAACCGTGTGACAGCACCAAGACGAAACAATCTGTGGTACTGGTGGGAGACTCCCTCCTGCAGGAAAGAGGAGCCCTGGTTTGTGATCTGACTTGTCTGGGGCATTTGCTGCTTGCCAGGGACTTGAATCCAGGACATTGTGGAAAGGCTGACAAGGAACAGTCCTCATACTATTCTCCCCACCACTGCTTTTCCATGTGGTCATCAGTGATATTGCCAGGGAGACCTCGAGTGTACCAAGGGTGAATGAATGTTCTCTGTGTTCAGGGTGAAGTGCATGGAGACCCCTGGTGGTTTTCTCCTCAATCCGGCCCATGATAGTGAAGGCTTGAGGGAGGACTGGAAGGATCACGCTCTTCCTCTTGTTGACCTTCACAAGGTTTCTGTCAGCCTGTTTTTCCAGCCTGTAAATGTTCCTCTGGAACCTTCTGGTGTATCAGGTGCTCATTCCAGCTTTGTGTCATCTGCAAACTTGCTGAGGGACAATCTGCCCCATCATCCATATCATGAATTACTCTGTTTCCTGATGTATGCTCACCCTTTTCCTCTGGATCCCACTCTCTGTGGTTTCATTGTGGTGGTGGTGGTGGGTGTTACTATGTGTTGTCAGCACCTGGTGTCCTTTGCCAGGAGGAATATGGTGTTCTTGTTGATAATTTTATCTTCATTCTTCTAGGGTTTACTTGAGGTCATTGCTGTATCTTTCCTATCTTGCTTTTACACCTTTGCTCTTTGCTGGTCTACAGCTCCATGTTACATCATCCTATATCTGGTGTCCTGTAACTAAATGCAATCTCTAAGCAGTTTTTATACTTTATCACCATGTTAGAGGCATAAATATCTCATTCTGCATAGATAACAGTAGTATTAAATTATTCTATCTAAAGCTACGGTTCTACAATACAAAGACAAATGTTGGTAGAACAAATTAGCCATAGACACGTGGTAACCAAATAAACTAATTTTGAACAACCAAATAAAACAAACTTGCAGGCAGGTCAAGAAAAGTGGAGACAAAGCAGGTCTGAGAAGCTTCAGGTTGGGTGCCTTTTAAACTCAGTACAAAGTTTATGACTTGTCACTGATGATGGCAAATCAGGATTACAGGGCTGCACCCTCAAACTACTAATAATTTCATTCCAGATTTTCTGGATTTGTATCAGTTATTAAATTGGGACTTGGATAATTGTCTTCACATCTGTTATTTCTCCCATGTGAATTATGCAGAAAAAACTCCTGTTCCTAAGTATAGTAACTTTTTGGCTTCATCACTCCTTGGCTGCTGTGATATTTCTCTGACAAACGAACTAACCTGTTTGGTTTAATGGCCACAATGTCAGGCTCCAGAAAATGCCATATATAGCATGAGTTCTGGAAAAAGCAAATGATATAGTTCTTAGGCTGCAGGAGTACTTTCTGTACTTAGACTGTATGAACACCCTGAAGTACTTTTAGCTCAGCCTATTTTTCTGTATAGGCTGAAGAATATCTCACCTGTCTGTATTGAGAGACGTTTCTTGCCTTACTACTTTTGAGACTGAGGGTTCATAGTGCTCCTAGTGCCAATAGTGTTCAACTGCCTGTGTTCCCTCTCTCTTGTCTTTGTGCCCTTGTTAAACAGCAGGTTAAGATGAGTGCAGGTGAGCTATCTAATGTTTGCTTTTTCATTGCCTTTCAGATTATCTGCTTTTTAGCCATTGTGTATTTACTCTTCATTTTGTCTACAGGAAGAACTATTCCCATGGGTATTCTTCAGTAGGCTTTGAATGTTTCAATATAATGTCAGTCAATTAATTTTCATTAAACACCTAACCTTCAGGAGGCTCTGCTGGGAAGGTTTGAGACTGCCTGATGCACCTAGTTGTGGACCTGAATAAAAATCTGTCAGTTAAGGGGCTGGCTAGGAATAGACATTTGTCACTAGCAGTTGTTTAAGATACAGTTTTAATATGAATTTAGATGCAGGTGCTTATAAATAGAATAAAGCTTTGAATATAAAGGTAGTTAAATAGGTTTTTGTAAATACAAATAGAAGACTCAATTTTCTGAGAGTTTTCTTTTGTATGGCTCTTTCATTTTCTGCTTCACAAGGGCAATTCTCATGTGTTTAAATGATTCAATTTTCAACTTCACGGTAATTTCCAGGTAGGAAACAGCTGTGTAATATGCTTATGGTCTTGTCCAGACTGTGATTGCCACTGTTCAATGGAACTTGTGAACAGCTCATGGATGGCCAAATTGGTCCAGATGTATTGCAAGCATGAACTTACTAAGACCCTTTCTTAAAGTTTTTGAGATTTTTGATGCTACTCTTTTCTCAAAATCCCGTTTCAGAACATGATTGCGTCAATGGTCTAGATATCCTCTTCTAATTTCAAATGGATATTTATTCATGGTTCATTAAGAGTCATTTGTTCTCTTGCATAATAGTTCATTTTCTTCCCTCATGTTAACTTGGGTGCCTGCTATTATGTATATAGGTATACATGCTAGAATAATTTTTGCTTTTTAGAGGAGGATTGCTTGGAACCAAAGAGCAAGTCCTTTCTCACAGTCTCTCTTAAAACAGGGTCCCTGCTCCTTTCACCTCTCAGGTAGGTCTCTTCCATGTGTCTTTTAAGATTCATCTTTCTTGAGTACAGATCATCAAATGTGGGTCCACTACTGAGGTGATGGTTCATGAGAAATTTTCCATTTACTTGGAATACCTCTGCTAACAGATATTATTATTTTATTCCTGTTATTTTTAGTATCATATCACACTCGCAACTTATGTAGGTATATCTGGGCAAAGTGTCCCAGCACTCTCTACAGAAAGAAAAGTTAACATGACACTGTCTCTCTGGTTATAAAGCCAAGAATAGTTCTCCCTTACTTAGTGTACTGTGATGTGCACTGATTGTGTTGAAGGCAAAGCTTTACCTACTGCTTCTTCACAGTGTTGGTAACAACAAAAGTTTCTCCTCCACAACAAAGTTCTTCCAAAATCTCCTTCTTCCTTTCATAAAAGAATGAGAAATTGAAAGTCTTACATAAAGCATTTTGCTAGTAGAAGATCTTCTTTTGCAATAATATGTTGAGAACAAAGGTCCAATTTTGAAATTTTAATTTTTTTCCATTTCTGCATCCAAAGAGATTCTTGGTTCAGTGTTTATTACATTCCCATTTTCACGTATTCTCAGGGATCTATTTTAAATCTTGGTTGGTATGGTTTTGCACAGCATCTGTCAGACCTATGCCATTACATACATGTATGGCTGTGCTCTAGGAAAGTAGATCTGAAATTGTAGTCTGCAAAATGCTAGAGGAAAATATGCCTCCAGACTCATATATAGAAAAAATGTGAGTCTCAAACTGCACTGTTAAGCCAATTTCTTTTAATACATTTATTTCCTTTCAACAATTCTGATTTTACTATAAAATAGGTGAGGAGCTGGGTGATCCTCCACAACAAAGTTTCTCTTTTCTGGTTCTTTCATCCCATCTGTCACAGTGGTATCTGTGGTTGCTCAGAATTCCAAAACCCAGGACCTTTAAGGCACTTGAATTTAGAAGAGTAGCAACAGAAATGAACCTCTTGTGTTTTCTAGATTCAGTTGTATCTGAAAAGCAGCAGTGTTTTCTAGATTCAGTTGTATCTGGTTGTAGATTTTCTTCCTGCATAGGCACCTGTAGTATTTATATGATATTGGGAATCTTGACAGTTCCTGGAAGGGGGTGAAAGTTAGACATTAAAGGTCATGGAGGACCCGTCAGAGAAACTTTAAAATTATTTTTAAAAAGGAATAATTTAAGAAGAAATATGTAGTAACTTAATAGCCATTAGTTATCAATAAATTAATAGCTAATGATTAATAAATAATGATTTAATATTAAATACTTGACTATTAAGACATTTTAAATGTACATTGGGTTTATCTGCATATCATTATCGTTTCATATATCTGTAATGCATGCGTATGTACAGACAAATATACATTTGGTCATAGTCATTGCATCACACCCTAGAGTGATCCCTGACCCTTTGCAAGAGGCTGACTTATGTACAAATGATTTAGCTCTATCCCCACTGCTCCCCACAAGGAATGACTGGCCTCGTTCATATGGAGTAGTGCATAGTAGACCCCTGCCTCCATATGTACCCTACTGATTTTGTGCATACTTGTTCACACACCACACTAACGTGTAACACGTGTTATCCTTGGCATCTCTCTACCTCACTTTGGAACAGCCCACAGTTCATTACTGTATCTGTTGCATCAGCTGTCATTGCTGTTGGCACTTCTTAAATGCTGTGTTAGTTGTTTGCATTTGAGTGGTTTTTTTCATTACAAGAGGCCTCTTGTTTATGTCCTGAGGGACCTGGTCCATCTGAACTTCTAGAGTACAGAAGAATAAGTAGAATAGATCAGTATCTTTGGATCTCCTTCACCAAACCTTTCAAGGAAGTTAAGTAGCTATGACAGAATGTAGCATTATATAACTGGTTAAAAAGATACAAGGGTAACAAGGATCTACAAATCTGTTCACTGCTCTACAATACAAACCCTAGAGGCTTAAACTACCAAAGCTAGCAGATAACTAATTCAAAAGGAACAAAAGGAAGGTGGTTCTCTGTGCAACAATTATGTTTACAGATTTATCGTCAAGTCTTGAAGACCTGTAGCAAAGCTTGTGCTGTGAACACATTCTGCTCTCTGTTTTTGCTGCATTCCTTCAGTTCTTGCTCTTCAAGTCACACCCTTCCTCTGCTCACAGCTCTAGCTGATACTGCAGTTTTTCTAACAGATTCTTGTTATTTCAGCTCTTAATTGGAGGGCCTGCAGTACTGCAAAAAGGAGATGCTTAAGCATATATTATTATTTTTTGTCTAAATCACAAAAGACATCTAACTTAGTCTTCACGACTGGAACTGTAAACTGCAGAACCATCTGTGGCCACTTTACAGCAGATTTCTAAACCAATCTGCTGCCCTTTTGTCAGGCTGTAGCTGCAGTAACCTTGAGTCAGAAACCATTGCCCTAGGATGACTGCTACTTCTGGCATACTTTGGTGGAACTATTTATTTCCAGTTTTGTTATTGCTTTCACAGACCATGTCTGAAGAGGACTACTTGTAGGATTGGGATGACCTACAGAATGCTGGTGCAAGTGCTCATCAACTTGGGGGATGAGAGTGATGCCACAGTGATCACCTGCAGCAAACAGACTGCAGGAGGGAGTGGGGTGTGTGGCTACTTTCTGCTGCATTTTTATATATACATATAGATATGTATGCGAGGAAGTGAGCCATGTTCCTTTCATCCCAAGGTGAGTTCAGCAGCATCCTCTGTCTCCTGCCTGAGGTTACTGCCAAAACCCCAGTGGCCTGCTCACAGACTGGGTGGTTTCTAGAGAGCAACTGGTAATTTTCTAGAGCTGGGTGAGGAGTAGGGAGCAGAAAGGCTAGGGAAAAGAGCACCAGATTTCTGTACCACCTCTGTCACCTCCATATATGCATTTGTCTATCTGAAATAGTGCTGTGCACTCTGCGGTTTTGTGCATGTGACTACCACCTTGTACAAGGCTGATAGTGATTTGATGTTAAAAATCACTTTCTTTCTTCTGAGGCTTGGGAGAGCTTCAGACAGCTGCAGGGATCCATATTTACTTTCTTTGAGTAATGATGCTGCTATCTCTGAGCTTGCTTCCTCAGGATGACGCCCAGCGTGCGAGCTCCATGGGGCAGGGCGGGGGGAAGTGTGGCAGGGGGAGCAGGCCTACTGAAAGAGTGTTGGAAAGGATGGTTCCTGCTGCTCTCTGTGCTGCCTGGGCAGAACAGTCCATAGGGTGGATTTTGAGGCAGAGGCACTGTCTTCCCATGCATACACAGCGTCCTGCATTACAAACCCCTGGTGTCAACAGTACCTGTAGGTGATGCACCATGAGTAACAACATACAAATAAGCAAAGAGGACACTGGAAGCAGATGACATGTACAGCAGAGAGGTTCTAAGGATGGTTTATGCATGCATCAGTAGCTCTGGCAATTTATTTCTGGGATAAGTTATTACCAAATGCTTGTCTATTTAGGAATGATCTGCTTGACAAATGATGGTTATAAAATGAAGACTTAAATTGCTGACCTTAGTAACCTTGACTGTTACTACAGCAGGTAGCTTTAGTAACAGTCAAGATGAAGACACATTAAAATAAACACAAATCATATTTGACATCATGAAGGTTATCCATCAGGAAGCAAAATAGCAATCACTTGTTTTTATTCCTCTGAAAACTCAATACATACGGAGAATATGTAGTTATGTTTAGGGAAATAAGAAAGGAAATTACAACGTCATTACTATTTCCCTATGGAGTGGCTGTCAAAAGACTGAAAGCTGGTAAAAACACCTGTAGTGAATTGGAACCAGATCGCAGACCAAACTTGAAGTATTATGTGAATGTAAAATAGAAATGAACTTGTTGCTTGTTTTCCCCGTTCAGGAGAGATCAAAATGGAGGAGTTCAAATTTAGAATACATTTCCATTACTGTTCCTTTTTTTTTTGTTTTGTGTATCTTTCAAATCTTTTATTACAGCCGGTATGACTTTATTAAACTATGACTTTAATAGCTTGAAGTGGTCCAACTGTCCAGCTCACAAACAGAAAATTCTCAGAAATTGACTTTGCCTGTCTTTCTTTATTATTTATCCACAAGGGAAAAATTATTCCCTACATCTGATGAAAAAGCTATGGCTTGTTTTGAGGACAATGTTTAACAGTGTCTACTCTGATACTCTCTCCCTAAATTTCCTAAGGGATTCCAAATGTATGCTATTAGTTGTGAAGATGACATAGGTGGAAGAGTTTATATATAATAAGGTGGCAGCAAAGTAAGATTTTGGTCAGCTGAGGGACTGTACTTTTGGATTCAGATGGAGATGAAAAATTGTGCAGTACTAAATATTTAAAATAGCAGGGAAATGAGTGATTCCATTTTAAAACAAATGTTCTACTTCTTATTAAGGACCACAACAACCTTTTCAGTGAAGGAAGAGGACTAGGAACAACATGAAAAGGAATGATTCATTTGCTTCAGTCACTCTCCAGCATACATGCCAGGCATCCATGTACCCACAAACAATTTTCATGACTATAGGTGATCCAAAAATTTCACTTGCCATGACAAGCTGGAGACTAACCAGAGTTCAGCTTACATTTATGTAACTATTTGTTACCAAGTTAACAAGAGATTTGTCTAATTTTATGCCGCAATTTCTTGTTCCTGTATACATTCTAACACAAAGCTTTGTACAAACTGAAAATCTACAGCACTGGCAATGTATAAAATTTTGGGACTTATCAGTTTATCCCGGGATTTCTAATTATGCATCCTGAAGGAATTATCTTCTAACAATACAGAACTCACTAGTATGAGGCATTTTTGTATGTTTGATTAAGTGTCCTACTGCCGAATTATAAATTTATTGCACACAGGAAAGCCAGGTGTTGCCAGAATCAAACATGGCAAATTCTTTACATTCCAGTCACTTCTTCTAAAAGACTATGCTCTCAAGAACCAGCTCCAGTGCTCACATCCTCCTCACTGGGTGGAAAAAGAAGAAAATCTGACAATAATCTATAATGAGTTCACAAGTGGTAAAATTCTAGAGGTCCTTCCAGCTAACACAAGGAACAAAATAAGGTTAAACTTAGGGAAGTCTTGACTCACTCACTCCCTTTTCTGACCAGAAGCCCTCTCTCACTCAGCAGATGCCTGTTTACCCAGAGTCCTCAGGAAGCCCTGGGCTGTTCCTCTCCCTCACCAGTAACAGTGTCTGCAGTGACCTCTTCACTGTTTGCAATGCCAGCTACAGCCAGATGTTAACAGAGATAAAGTTTTGCAAACAGGGAATCATAAGGGAGCAGAGTATTTTGTTCTAATAAGAACCCCAGCCAGCATGGGTGTTGCTGTTGTGTGCTGTGCTGGCAGTTGCCTGCTGAAGGGGCTGCACTGCTTTCTGGAGGGGTGGGTTGGGGTGGGCGTTGAGTGCTCACGTGGTCTTCAGCTTGGTTTGCTAAACTGGAAATTGAGCCACAGAGTCTGTATGAAGACAAGGAGAGAAATTATTCAATGCCATCTTACTAGCAAACTGTTTCGAAAAAATAAACCTTTTTTAGCTAAGAACAGAATAGGTCAACAGAACAGAATGCAATCAAAGCCATAAATTATGATAATCACTATAAAGACCAAATTTTTTTTCTGTTTTTCTCTGTGAATGTATCTGTAAAAAAAAAGGAAGAAAATATTTGGATTTTTTAAGCTACACTGAATAGCAAATTGCCTTTACGTCTTGCAGTTTATCTTGATAGATCATTTTTATTTTTATTATTCACACATTGGTGCATTGCTCCTGCACTTGTTAGGATCTCATGAATGCATATTCCCTATCTATTTCATTTAATTTGTCAGTAGTAATAAATCACAGTGGGTTTGTTTATTTGTCCCTGAAGTAAGACAAATAGTTTAGCCTTACTGCACTTCGCCCCAAGCTTCCTTGTGGGTGATATGAATGCTTGGAAAATTAAGTCAGAAACAATAGTTGTTTTTTCATGATCCAGTTGCTGCCTGTGCAGCTCTAGAGAATGCAAAATTAATATTTCAATTTTCAAGCAGCTGGGACTGAGCTGCAAAAAATGACCACCAACCTGCAATCTGGACCCTCATTGAAAAGATTTCACAAACAAGTACATAAAACCTCTTCTAAAAAGAGACAAGCTTGAAGTACAAGGGAAGCAGGACCACTTACTAACAGCTCTGAGCTTCTAGAGAGTTGTGGTCAAAATTAATTTAATTAAGCCAAGGTAATTTTGTGGTAACTCTAGCATCATAAAAAGGTTCACTCTGTGTTCAGGGCAGAATTGAGAAGTTTTAAATAACTCACTTGTGAAAACTTGCATGTTTGAGAGAATAAATATTTGTGTAGAATGGTTTTGTCTGAAAATGTTACTTACAACAGTAGAATGGGGCTTTCCTTGCTACAAGAAGAATTCCCCTTTGGATGTTCAAGGTCCAAAGACCATCAGTAAGCTTTAATGACCCTTAGCAGCCTCACATGGAGACTCCACTTGCTTCTTCTGCCAATGGACCCAGGGTCTCCTTCAAGCTTAAGCTTGTGTCTCTAGTCCTTGCATGAGCTATATTGTGGGCTCCTCTTTTTCCCTGGGACAGACCTTGGATATATGCATGTTATTTCCACTTCTGCCTCTTTTCTGTCTTCTGTCAGTCCTAAGTGGATCCCCAAACCCTACTGACTGCTTTGCTTTGGCCAGGGCTGTCAATAGAGCCTGTTACCAACAGGCTGCTCTGCTCACTGTGTGCAGATCCTCTGGGACTGTGTCCAGACCATGCAGGACTGTGTCTTGTTGGTGCGGACACTGCCTGGTCTGCAGTCACCTTCAGTTCCTGGCTTGTCCCCTTTTACTGAGCAGCCCTACTCTTGCTGTTCCCTGGCCCTGCTTTGAACTAACCAAAATAGAAATTATTCTTTGTCTGTTTCAGAGATGGACCCTCATAAAGTCCTCCCATTTTCCAGAATGAGTTCCTGTCTTGCAGGCTCGTGGCATGATGCCAAGAAGATGATGGTACTGGATGATGCTGTGGGATGCAGTATTTTGAGAATTTTCTCTAAAAGATGTTCCACTGTGCCAATCCTAATGTGATTACAGATGGAAAGAGCAATCATTCTCCCCATACTTAATTAGGTGATTATTTAATTGGCAGTTCATGTGTTACGTGGAACTGAGTTCTCTCTCCCTCAGTAGAGGCAATCCAATACATTTAAATGCTATTTGGAACAGAGCTGGATTCCTCACCTTATGTGCATTGTGTTCATGAGGTTACAGAGAACTTCTTACTCCCTTCTTTGTCCTGCAGAGCAGGAACAGGGCCAGGAGCAGCAGTGCAGTGCTGGCCACCACAGGATACCCTACAGAGTGATGGTTAGTTGGCCTTTTAGCAAGGCAAACACTTAAAACAGGGTGCTCTGTCAGTGAGGCTTTCTGCTATGGTGGATAAAGAGATACAGCAATCCATCCACGCTGTCTTCTGGAATGTTAGCTAAAACCTAACACTGCACTGCTGGGTTTTTTTCAGAATCATTTCTTTATGCCTCCGTAGGGGATAAATGGAATATGAGATACCCATACAAGTGGAAATTAAGTTGCCGCAGGTTTGGAGGAAAGGTCCTCTTAAGGTTTGAAAGCTGGTTAAAGAATGGGAAACAAAAATCTGGATTCATGGTTGTTTTCCAGGGTATCTGGCATTTTGCCAGATGCCAGATAGTATTAGTAGAGGCATTCCAGGGATCAGTACTAGATTGAGGTTTATCCAGCATCTTCATCATTAACTTGGAAATGGCACTGCACAGTGAAGTTGCCAAGTTTGCAAATATATTCGGATTTTCAAAGGCTGTTCAGATGACAAGGGACTCCAGAATGATCTCATAAGCTGAAATGAATGGGGTATTTGTGCCATTTTTTTCTGGGAAATAGAGGGAGGGAAACGGCACCTGGACAGCCCTACCTCCCTTTAGGAGACATGGAGTTCCATCAGCTGCATCAGTCAGTGGTTGTTCCTGGTGACACTAGCCTTGTGGAGGAGGAATCTTGGTCCAAGGTGTCCAGTCCCTATGGTGACACAAGACAGTAATGTGAGCTAGGGAAGAACAGCAGTAAGTGCAGAGCTTTTGAGTGTAAAAATGCCTCCCTTCAAAACTTTCTGCAGGGAACTGGCGTCTGCTACCCCATTCCAGCAGACCACCCCCAGTAGCACATTCACTGCCAGAGACATCTACCATTCCTCTAGAGTCTCACTGGCTCATCCCAGCTAGCAGAGAAGCAGTTTAAGGTAAGCAAGTTAATGGGGTACTAGATCACAGCACTCAGGGGCTGCATGAAGACTGGAGGACAGATATCAGTGGTTTTCTATCTGGTGCTGGGGTGAACTAGAAACAGCATGCTAGCAGGCCTGGGCCACAGCTGATGCCATGGTATGGCACTACATGGAGCTTCAGATGATTTGACAGCAGAATGAAGTGGACCTTTCTCTGGCATGTGCTACTTAGGCATCCCAGGTCTGCAATTTAAGTGGTCCCCCTCCTTAGAAGTATCTTCCAAGTACGGTATCCCAGATGACAAAAGTCTTAGGGAAGATGATGCTGGAGAGACCTGCTGTTGTTGCTGCCCCAACCATCAGTGGATTACAGTCTAGAGTATCCCGTGAGCATTAGTAGGGTTTCTATACATGCTTTTGAGATGAAACATGGACCCCTTCTAATATCAGATGCTTGGTGATATTGGATAACCTATGCAGAAACACAGCACAGGCCTTTGTGGGTGGTGGTGAGATACCATCTCTTCAAATGAGTCTCCCATGGCAACCATAGGAGACAAAGCTGCAGCTGCTGGGGAATATTGCTGACTTTACAGACCAGAGTGCTGCCTCCTGAGAAATTATAATGCAACAGCTGTAAAGATGCTCTCAGGCACTTTTCTTCCTAACCAGACTGACATGAGTGCCCATACCTATGCACTACAGCCAGCTCATTCCTCACTGGAGAGCATAAAATACTGCTAAAACACTAAAAGTCGTGTTTTGTACCTTGGCCATATAACAAAGGCCCACCACCACACTCCTGGAGGAAACTTCTGCAGCTGATCTAAGCAGTATTCCAACTTAATGGAGGAACTACCATGGCAAATAACCTCCCTCTGTCTTCTCACACCTAGAAAGGACTCAATTTGCAGTTCCAGCATAGACCTAAGGAGGCCTTGGGCAGCACTCTCAGCTGTTTTGCATGCTCCGTCTTCATGCAGGTTCCCCAAATCCCTGCTGCCCTCGTGTCCTTGCTCTACTTTTCAACCAGCCCTTTCTGGTCTCAGTGGTGTCTGTGATATATGCTCTTTCCATTACTGTTCCTTGCATCAGCGGTGTGAGATGGACACTTCTCAGTTCCTCATGCAGGGTATGGCCCAGGATCTGCATAAATGAAACAGGGAAGCCTCATCAGATGCTTGGTCCAGCCCCTTCCCATTAGACAAAGCAGAGAATCACCCTTCTTATAGTGATAAGGTTGTCTGGCTCCTTCCTACCTCTTGCTGTTCCACTTGAGGTATTGTTAGAGACAAAAAGGAACTCACCTTCTAAGATGATTGACAAGAAGTGGTGCTGTGCAATCTAGGTAATAGAGACAGTAGGCTCAGTTTTGGTGGTAGTCTCAGAGCAGTGACAGGTCTAATGGACTCAGAACTCTCTGAGTGGTGCAGCAGTTGTCCATGACCGACAGGGGTGGTACATGAATTGGAAAGGCATGCTAAGTAATATCACACTGCATGAAGATCTGCTAGATGTTAATATATGTCATCCTCTTGCGTGGGATGAAAAATGGCAGTGGGCTCTCATCATCGTCATTTCTAATATCCCTCCTTTTACACAATAGGCGCCTGAGTTAGGGTGTCAGGAAGGTGTTTGGTTCAAGAAATTTTTGTGAAATTTGTCATTCATTTGCACAATGATTTTAAGGCTGTCGATATTACTGCTAGCTCTACCTGCCATGTGCTTGTATGGATAATGTGGGCACAAGGATAAGATGCCATTACTCATGAGCATGGAAGTCCCCGCCTCAGCATCCATTTCCTAGAATATTTAGATATTTTTAACTCATGAAACTAAGCAGCCTTTTCCAAGAACTGCAATCCTAGGCCTGCAAGTGTTATCCCCCTTCCCTCCTGTTTTTAACACAGTTGAAAATCAAAATTATATAAGCATGAATATTATGTGAATATTATGTGTGTCAGGGAACAGTGATAGCTGCTTCCTGAGGGAGGATAACTTGAGCAAGATAACAGAGTGAGCAGGGCTAGTGCCTCGCAGTCCAGATCACAGTCCTGCACTACCTGAGCAAGACAAGCAGGGCATCCCTGGAGATGGCACCCAGGTTGAACTGAGAGTCCAGGTCATAGAGCAAGTCTAGTCCAGGTTGAAGTTGAACTAGCCAGGTCTGGGGTCAAACCAGGAAGCCAATTTGCAGATCAGAGACAGGTTTGATAAGGGTAATCAGGATCAGCTGTGACCTAGTGATAGTTGTCTGAGGAGAAAAAGCAGTTCTTGGAATGGCACAAAGAAATGAAGGAGAAAATTTTTGACCTACAAGAACTGACTTATTGCCAACAAGATGTGAAATGTTTGAGAGTCTGTAAAAGTGAGACTATTGGTGATTATCATCTCCATGCTATGAGAAAGATGATGAAAACATGAGTAAACTGCAGTATGGAAAGTGACATTGGCCTCTGTGTGTGTACGTTCCTGTGTGTATTCCCCAAGTCTAAGAACTTAGTTGTGAGGGGCTAAAGTAGATAGGGAGGTTAAACAATAACATTGGAGGAGAAACGTGTTCAGTGAGGTTACTGTGCTCTTTCTCATAAGTGAGTACTGTCTACATGGCTACCAAAGAGCCTGTAAAAAATGAACTTGGAGTTCAAGGTTTGCATGAGACTATCTTAGCTCTTTTTGCACCCAATATGACTTATATCTTATCAGTTAATAGGCTCCCACATTCTCACAGTCTTTTCCTAAATTACTATCCCAAACCCATTTAATGCAAATTATGCCAGCTTCTGCACTTGTCTCTGAGCTTGTTTTTTTAGGGCATTGACCATCACACTGCTGCAGGTCAGCATGAAGTTACATCTCAGTTTGATTTTAATGAAAATCCCCTGCAAACACAATGCTCCATCAAATGTAAACTGCACTTGCTCCATAGCCCATTTCATTGCAGAGTGACTAAAAATGTTGGTGCTCTCTCCTGTGTTTTGTGCTTGCTCTCTGCAAAGAACTCTACCTCCAAACAACAATGAGCATATGCAGATGTCGTGAGAAGTGGAGCTTGGTTTTGGTTGATAATTAACCTTAATGGTTTTTAATTTTCTTTCATGATTTGTACACAGTTCAGGGTAAGTATAGTGCGTCTCACCAGACTATAGTCCATCAAGTTGATAGTGATCCACAGAACAGTTAACCTGAGCAGGCATAAGCCTGTGTGGTCACCAACAGGCACAGGCAAGATTCACAAGACAAGACCAAAAGCAGGCCAGTAAAACCCAACAACATCACAGGAACAGGGCTGGGGATAGGCCCACTTCATACATGGCTCAGGCAAGGACTAAAGGCCCAGGACTGAGCTTAAATTAAGCCCCTGGACTATGAGCATGTGTGAAGCCCCAGGTGAGACTGGTGATTAGGTGGTTAGGGACTATTAGCACTCTCAGGTCCCTGACAAATTCTTGGTATGGCATAGAGCTAATCAGGAGGAGGTGTTTGTCCTGTAAAAAGGCTCTAAAGGAGATGGGGCCAGATTCTTCTTGGTGTTATCCCATGGATGAAGACCAGGCAATGGGCATATATTGAAATACATGAAAAGCACCGCATCTTCACCCTTGATTCAAAATACATGATGCTGTTTAAGAACCCCTTAGGTAAGCTCCAGGTTGTGTTCTTACCCAGGCAGATGTAAGCCAGTGAGATCTACTTGTTTTTAGTATTCCAAGTTGCTTTGTAGGCACTGTATGGGTACCTGCTTGTCAGTTTAAATGCTTCTGGAGACTTTTAGGTTAAGAACTGAATTATTTCTGCCACTGCAGCTGACAATTTACATATTGAAAACAGCTACCAGGGTTCAGTGCTAGATAGGGAGGATCCAGACTGACATCCTGCCTTACTATTAAGGCAGGCTTAGGATCATGATGTCCTACTGTCTGACAATTGCCCTGTATCTTCTGGAGCTGTTGATTTGTTAATGCATTCAGGGCTACGCCATTGGTCACTGGAGTACATGACTACAAATGATTCTCTGGCGTAGGGATTTGCTGTGAAAAAAAGAAGAGCTGTTTTGTGTCTAGTCTTTATATTTAGTTAAAAAACACATATCTCCTCTGGCTTATTTCTATCACATTGTCACATACGCTGTCATGTCACATACCACAGTCATACTAATAGTGGTGGTGAAAGCCCTGCAAAGTGTAGTCCTGCTCTCATGTTTTCTGGTTTAACCAAAGAACAGTGAGCAGCATGTTGCTGATCAGGAGACAGGTTGAAGTCAAACAGGGTGTACCCAGGGGTGAATTCTCCCCTGTTGGTTGACAGCGTATGTGTTTTTTCATATGGCTGCCAATCCTCTGTATGAGCTGCAGGTATTCTCTCACACAACAGCTGTTCCTGAAATCAAACTGCAGTGATTTTTGCCTGGGTCTGTTCACTATCCACATATAGAGCTGCAAAATTTATATTTTAGTGTTTAAATTTGAAAGGGTTCTAAGCATAATTGCTACTAAAAGCATCATTATCTATCACCACAATAACAACAAGTTTGGGCAGCTTTCCCAGAAACAAATTTTCCTGGTTGCTGACATGGCTTCCTGCCTTTAATGTTGAATGCTTTCATGTCTACCCGGTCAATCAGGTATTTAGCGTTGGCTGTGTGTAAAGAACCCCGTGTGTCCCCAATGCATCCTGTGTGCCACCCACACTCTCTTCGCGAGCAGCAAGCCATAGGTATTAACTAGATTGCAGGCCCCTGTTGCCAGGGAGCTCATCAAACAAATGCTGTCTTTGCTGCTCATAAGCCTAATTTTTACGTCCACTCAGTTCTACAAAAGCTTGTCTTGAAAGAACAGATTGTGGTGAAGTGGTCCCAAATGCTCAGTCCTCCTACTTTAGGTCATCAGAGCTGAGCATTGCCTTGACTGCTTTCCATTTTCTGCTTTCTGCTGCCCAGCTGTGTCTTTGCAGAACAGCCCCATGGAGAAATGTGTGTTCATTGTCAATACTGTAACTGGGGAGTGACACAATTATGGTGCAGAAGGGGTAGCAGTTGTTGCACTGCTCTGTAAGTTGGTCTCTCAGGGTAACTGATGGAGAACAGAGACTGGCAAGGCCCACAGCTTCCCTGGTACTGAGGTTGGACTCCCCAGCTTTCATGGTTCTGCAGCAAAGGTGAGCCAGTTGTTCAGATCTCTATAATCTTCCCCATCCATGGCTAAGAGAAAGTCCAGAGGTGCTGACTGCCATGGAGGAAAGTGGAGGCACCTCCACAAATAGGCTTTTTTCAATGCTAGTCTGTGCTGGGGACACTTCAAACAAATCCATCTTTTATTTGCTATATTATTCTGATCAGTCTTAAATGTAAGCCATCCTTTTAAAATATATGTCTCCTTTTCTAGTAGTATGACAGGCCCTCTTTTTTTCTAGGCTTTCAATTTCTTTTGTGTCATTTGGCCTGGGTTCTTTTTTTCTTCCCAGCCAGACTGTTGTCTAGTGCCTCCTGTCCTCATCTTTTTAAAGGGCAGGCATAGGCCATACCAGCAAGCATGACAAATCTCTCTTTTAAAGTTTTTTTTTTTTTTTAAATGTAAATAAGTCACAAGGTCTCCATGATTTGCTTATGTTTCCAACTTGCCCAGCATGGCCTTGGAACTGTGTCCATATACATTTTTTTTCAATATTGTGAATGATACATCCAACATGTGACACAAATCCTTTTTCAAAAGTTGTCTGGCCTGTCTACAGCTGAAATATAAGAATGTGCCTCCTACATACAGGGAATACCTGGCAGGCAACAGAGTATACCACCTGCACCCACAGCATACATAGCAGGAATGCCTGGAAAACCAAGAAGACCACTGCTAGTCTGGACTGTGTAATGAATTTACAAGGCTGGGTCCCTGGAACCATTTACTTTTACCATAATGGTGGGGGTTATTAAAATATCAGAGATTTCCAGGGCTGCAGATGCTATTTTACAATCAACTTTTGAAAGAGAAATAAGATATGCTTGTTCTGGTCAGTCTTTATTTCAACCCTGATTGTGTCAGTGTACAGGCGGTATACTAGTAGAGGGTGCAGCTTAGCACCCATGACAGAAATGATCTCATTGTTATTACTGCTGGTTGGAACATAAAACAATAATACAACTGGAAAGTGGTTCCCAACAAGCTGGTATTCCTCAGAATGTGTGTAGAGGCGGAGCAAGTTAAACCCTCTAGTGATGCATGCCACAAAATGAACTTTTTTTGAAGCAATCCCTGGCAAAGCTCCCTCAAGTACGTGCTAAAATCCCAGCTTCAGAAAAAGCACAAGGATTTTCATCCGATTATGCTTTGTTTTCCAGGATTGCAGACCAGACCTATGGCAGGAGACTGGATGCCTGAAACTTTGTTGTGAGGGTTAATAAGGGTTGACACATTCCACCAAAATCGACCACCTTTCCACAAGGTATAGTGCCATGTCTACTGCCCAGCAGTGATATTTCAAAGGTGGCATTTTCACTGGCATTATTGTTGCCTGTTGGGGTATTGTACTTCTGTTAGCTGCATCTCCTACTTGAATGAGAACCACAGACCTCACCAGCTGTAACGTGAAGTCTGAGACTGTGGCCTGAGGGAAATTTCTGGTGCTGGCAATTCTGTGTATGGAGAGGTATAAGGCACTATCCACCATCCTTCCTTTTTCCTTGCTCCAACCCAATCACTAGATGTCCTGGTCTTGGGCAGACTTGCATCTGGGGTGACCCTCGCTACATCACATTTGCAGAGATTACATTCTCAATTTAGTAGTGTACCCTTATTTCAATTCACTTTTTGAAGTTCTTACATGTAAAATGTCCCTTCAGTTGCTCTGTGACTGTGATCTATTGACTGGTACATGGGTATCCCTTTACACAATTTTAGCTACTTTGAAAATTTCACCCATTAATGCTTTTAACCCTTCTCAAATCTTCTTTCCTTTCAGGCACATATGGTCTCCCTTTATAAAGAGCGGTGCAGACTCTTTAATTTAAACTTAATGTAAATTTTTATATTCAAACTCTCACAAAGTTTAAAGATTTCACCTCCAGAGGCTCTGTGGCTGTAATAGTTCTGTGGCAGCTATGGTTATAGCTCCTTATAAACCCTGATAAAACATCAAAGTAGCAAGAAGTGTTGTGCACTATAAAATATCTCCATATCTTGGTTTTGAGTGCCCTGTTAAAGTGTTCTATGAGGGAGGCTTTATTTCATTAATAGTAACAGTGGTGAATGTTATACAGCTTTAAGAGCTTTTTTGACGACTGGCTTAAAACAAGTTTTCCCATTCAGTCTGTAACTTCTGAAGTGGTTTGCCCTGGGTAAAAATGGATCTAAAATAACCCTGGCTCTAATGCAGTGGCCTGCACAATATCCCTGTCATCATGAGGATGCACTTAGCACCATGCTTGTGTTTGAAAAATTGTTATACATACACCAAGGCTGCCATTGTGCCTTCACCTTTGCCACAGTTGCCTTGTTTATTTCAAAGTGCTCTCTTGCTGCCTTACTGTAAGCTGTAAGCACCTTAGTTTGCAAGCCACACTTAGTTTTTGTTTGGAGCAAAGAAGTGCTCTTTAGCTACTTCAAACAGGTGATTTCTAACCCAAAAGCTTCACATTTCCCCAGGACCACAGTGTCTTCTAACAGGAGCTATGGCATAGACACATCTACCAACACACTGCTACTGCATACATGTTGAAATGAAACACTGGACAATCTTTTTAACTCACACATAGAAACATTCTATTAATTGGGTATGAGGAGTAATGGTTGCTGGTCAGGCTTCTCCAGCTCCAGCACAGCTGAAATGTCTCCTATAAGTCCCTCATCCTCATTCCTATTAGGATCTTACACTAGAGTTTACAATGTGCATGACTAGAGGACATCAGAGTTCCCCCCATTTCTGGAAGCTGATCTACAAAACAGCAGCATCTTACAATGTAAGATGGACTTTTCTTCCCTCCCTTTGCTGTTTGGTACGAGTATTCTTTCTTCTGTGTCTGACAAGGTACCTTCACAGGGTTCACTACGCAGCACCATGATAGCTACAATTCACAGGAAAAGTAATTGTTAATTTTGGGGTAAGAAAAAAGTGGAATTCCCAAATTACAAGCCACAGCAGGACAAGTGGCTTCTAAGTGGTGTACTCAGGAGGGAAGTTAAACAAAAAAGAGCATTAATTTTGCAAAAAGAGCAAGAACTGGGCCACGTAGATTTTTAGGAACAGAGAATGATTTATTATCAGAGGTGGTAAGAAGTCACT
Source organism: Jacana jacana (assembly GCA_013400555.1). Taxonomy (NCBI): domain Eukaryota; kingdom Metazoa; phylum Chordata; class Aves; order Charadriiformes; family Jacanidae; genus Jacana; species Jacana jacana. The sequence continues at coordinate 19,677 of VZTM01033816.1, read as the reverse complement.
TAAAAATATATCTTCCCGTGACGATCTCAGAAAGCACTGCAGGCAAGTGTTTAAAATGCCACTGTGGGTCTGGGTGGGACAGATCTGAATGCTGGTGAGAATGCCTTATTAGGTAAAAGAGAAATAATTGCATCTTTTCTGGTAGCACACATGGTAGTGCCACTCTGTTTGACTCTGTGGCAGCTAACACACTAAGATTTGTGTATCTCTGTTAGGCTGCATGCTGTCTAATTTACAGAACCATGCACCATCTTTCTCCAAGGCTGAAGCAGATAAATTCAGATCCTTAATTCCATATCTTAGGAAATATTTGGCAAAAATAGTATATGATGTCTGGTGTTTCTGAACTCCACATCCTCCTTTAATATCTTGCTTCTCAATCATACTCCTGACTCAAACCACAAGACGTTTTCATCCCAGAGCTGAAGTAACTTTTTGTAAGTAAAAGCATGTCCTACTATTGTTCACAAAGAGGCAGAAACTGACATATTAACAGATGCTTTCATAAACACTGCGGAGTCTGTCAAAGATAAGCTGATCTCTAGATCCTAGCAAGCTGATCCTAGTCTTCTGTTTGAAAAGTTCCAGTCATTTCAACCCATGGCTTATTGCTGCTTAGCCATGTTGGCACCAGTCAAACAGTCAGAGAACATGGTAGCAAGTCAAGGAAGTGTGGCCTCAGGCAGTACCCTTCTCAGTCCTGAGCAAGTAGAAGGACTTGTGTAAGAGAGAATATATCTGGTACAGCAGAACCTAGAATCATGTAATAATGTAGATTGAAAGGGATGTCCAAAGGTCATTTAATATAATGACCAGTTTAAAGCAGGCCTAATTTGATCAGGCCACTCAGAGACTTGTCAAGTCTTACAAACCCCTAAAGATGGAGATTCCAGAGCACTGCTGAGCAACCTGTTCCTGCAATTGACCACTCTCACGGTTTAAAAAAAAATTTCTTATATTAAATCATTAATTTTTCACGATCTGTCTTGCATCTGTTGACTCTCATCTTGCCACTGTACACCTCCAAGTAGTGCCTAGCTCTATCTTTTCTCTATTCTGTTGCTTAGTAGTTGAATACAGTCTCTCTGTAGCTTTCTCTTCTTAAGCCTGAACATGCCAACTTCTCTCAGCTCTCTTTATATGTCATATGCTAGTGCTGCTTCTCCATCTTCGTGACCCTCCACTGGACTTAGCCAGTATGTCCATATCTCTCTTGGGAAGTCAAAAACTAGATACAGCACTTCAACATTTGTGATCCCACAAATCCTGAGTAGAGGAGAAGGATCACTCACCTGGACCTGCTGGTTACATTCTTGTTCATACAACCCAGGATGTGATTGGCCTTTGTTGTAAGGGTGAACTGCTAACTCAAGTTCAAGCTGTCCACCAGGACCACTTGATCCTTTCTGGAAATGTTCCTTGATAGCTGTCCCCCAGCCTGTATTATTGCAGGGGTGAACTGTCAGATATCTTCAGAAAGATTTGATTCCTCTGATTGTGGCACTTCATTCGTGCCACACGATGAAGATGACAGTCTCCTAGGAGAAGACAGAATCCACCTGATAATAATAAGAAAAAAACTGTGAATAGAGTTACTAATGTAATTAGAGGATCTTAAACTACGCTCAGGAACAGGGACCTCAACATGGAGGCAAGGAAGTGGTACATGTGGGGCAGGTAGCACATGGGAGAAGGTTACAATGTGGACTTTTAACTTTCCTGTTCAAAAGAAAGGACATTTAAAATTGTATCATTTCAAATGTCTGGACATGCTAATTTACAGAGTTTGAGCCACAATCAAGAAGCACTGGAGGTGCATCCACCATCACAGAGCTCCTTAAACATCTGAGCAGTGCATCTGGTCATTTATACGTAGCTAATAAAAAGACTTTCATTCTATACAAAGTGAACTTCATGAGAGAAACCAGCAGATATAAAGACTTTCTGCCTGTATTACAGCTACTGCTGTAATAATTTTCTCCATAATTATTTTGTTGGATGAGCATAACTACCAAATGGGGAAGAGGAGACCTTCCTCTCCATCTGAGAATTTACACCAGGCATTTGTGTGGAAACACATGAAAGTTGCCCACCCCACTACCAATTTATCTCCTGTTTTCCAGGTGGGGTTTTTTTTTTTCATTTGTTTGGTTTTGTTTTTGTTCCCTTCCCCTCCCAACAACACCACCCCCATCTCTCTCCCAGCTTTCATTCAGCAAATCCCTGGAATGTATTCCATACTTTTTGTCAGCAGGATCACCTTTACCTCTGTGGGGGCAAGGGGGAAAGAGCTGTTATTAACATTTAGTAGACCTTGCCGAGTTATCTTCCTTTTACTTGATTATATCACGCTCTAAACCTTTATTTCTCTTCAACTGTGCACATTTTCCTCTGGGAAGATAAACATTTTATTGCAGCAGAAGTCTGTGTACCTTCTAAAAGAGCAGCCTTGTACCAATGAAAAGCAAAACTGTGTTGACAAATGCACACATTTATTTTCACAGCTGAATACAATTGTTGCTTATTTTTTTGTGACCCGGTCAAATTCTTGTAAAATAAAAATTGAAACAAAGTTTTAATGGCAGAAATCTGAATGACTAAAATAGCATGCAAAAAAAAAAAAAAGTCCCTTTCCAATAAATCTGTTAATCTTCTACAGCTTATTTATCTGGCATGAAAGAAAATTGCGGTGTACTTGAATGTCAGTTAATGAATTTTTAAGAGGAAATTAAGCTTTTTAAAACTAAAGAACGTGAGTCAGTACAGCAAGCTGCTCTTTCATGTTATCAGTATATCCAAACTTAACCACATAACTTAAATATCCGGTTTCTTCAGAAACCAAGAAAACATCTTGGTTATTCCTTAGAAAAAAAGTAGACTTGGAAGATTTGAAATGATCTACAGTTCTGTGCTGTCTGTTAAGGGAAGGGGGAAATTCTTAGTCTTAATTGCTGGATTAACTGGACTGCAGGAATGGGTGGTGAATCAACAGAAGAGAAACTTGCTGCTGGAGAAAGTTAAGAACAGAGACAAGAAAGAACAGACATAGAAAGAGATGCTAAGAACAGACATAGAAAAACACCAGAGAATATCTTATGGGAACTGACATTTAAGAGGTTTGTTCTTGTAGGAATTGAAGCACAAGACATGGAAGACTTGCCTTTTGGGGAATATCAAGATGGGAAGTGCTCAGTTATGCTATAATAAGTTTGTCTTCACATACACGAAGATGCACAAAGGAACAACGGTGGTGGTGGTAAACTCAAATAATACCCTGCCAGACTATTCCCAGGCTTACCACAGGAGAGTAATCAGCCTGAAAAAGGCTCATCTCCACAAACATAAAGGAGCACAGATGCAACATGACAGGCAAGTTATCAACAAGCAGTGGTGTGCTGACCCCAGAAAACAGCCAAACTTTCACCCAGTCACTCACTCACTTTCCCCATTCAGTGGGATGGAAAAAGAAAATTAAACTACCTTTCCTCTATTCTTTCCCAGGCTCAGCTTCACTCCTTCACTGCCAACTCCTCTACCTCCACCCTATGGAGCACAGCGGGGAACGAGCCTACTCTCACAGAGGATGCCCCAGCCGCACTGCTGCCAAAGTCTTGACACCTAGACCCAATATACAGGCTAATAGCCAGCCAAGGAAATGGAGCTCCTACTGCAGCTCCTCTCAGGGCTGTCACAGGAATGCACTCTGCTCTGTGGTCTGGGGGCGATATCCACCACTATGAGACAAACTTCCCATGTGCAGAAGGGTCTGATGCATTTGCAAAGGTGTCCTATGTGCTAAGATTATTTACCAAACCTTTAGGTGAGTATGAGGGAAAATCCTGTGACAACTGAAGTAATTGAATTGAGAACAATTTAGTTTATTGTCAAAAAGAGACATAAATTGCCTCTTGTGGGTAGAATTGGTTTATTTGAATAAAATGTACACTTAAAGACACATATTCTGGGTCTTTTGAAAGCAGGTAGCTCAATACAAATGGATACCTAAATTGTGGCAGCCAGGAAGCAGATAGAGACCTGAGAGAAGTAAGAAAAGACTGGGTTCTCTACAAACTGCCCTGTGGAATTTGAGAAATCCAGTTACAATGGGAAATAAATGTCTGCAAAGCAATTTCCTCAACTTAGAGAAAGAATTTTAACCTTTATGGAGGCAGGTATTAGGGCTCTGATTCATACAGGAAAAACAGGGGGCCTTTGGGAGGAACAAAATGTACAGATTTCAGCCTTACTGCTGTTAGATGTGGAGACCTGGAGACATGGCTGACAGCTCTGTTGGGCTACCAGATCTTTCAGCTTCTGCCAGTGCCCATGCACTGCTCCTGCCATAGCTCCTCTGGGACTTACCAGAACTACTCTGTGCTCCTGGTGCCAGTATGCTGTCAGCTCACCTGCTTGGGGTGCTCCAGAGATCTGGTGACCTCCTCATCCCCACTGTGTGCACAATAGGTCATCCTCTGCATCCACAGAGTAAAACAAAGAGTGGCTGAAGGAAGAAAGCCAAGTATGGAAGACAAAATAATTTAACTGAGTCTATAAACAGAGTTGTAGACATGACTTTCCTTTATCTAAGCCAATTGCTCTACAGGAAGATCTCTTATATACTGAGAAACCTTTACAGCAAATCACAGCACGTCTACCATGAGAGCACAGCTCTGTGGAGCTGCAAATCAAACCTGTTACTACTCTACCTTTGGTCCTATTTGCTACAAAATAATGAGGGAGCAGGATCAGAGAGGGTTAACATGGGGACGTGAAGAGGCTTGGTCTCCAACTGTGAAAATCTTGTTGACTGGCAGTCTAAATGGGAATTGAAGTGCACAGATGACAACAAACAGTGTGATAGCAGGAAAAGAGGCAGCTGGAAGATAAGGATGCAGGAGCATGACTGACAGCTTCTGTAGGGGTTGTTCAGACCCCATTTCTACCTGAGCTTTTCACTGTAGCCATCGTGGGAACTGGCCAGGAGACCAGCACTTCCTCATTGGTGCAACTCACAAGAAAAATAGATAGTTAATTCTGATACTCAGATATCTATGTGATAAGCACTGATATGGAGTTCTTAATACCTATGGACCATATCTTCCTCTGCAGTTAGGAAAGACATGCGGACTATCTTTTTCTGCTTGATACTAACAGAAGTTAGGAGGGGTCTGATCGAATGCAGCTAATATTCCTTTGAGATTTAAAAAAAAATTTACAATGGACCCTCTGCTCAGACATCCCCCCTTCCACCCAGAAAACTGAGTAGAGCTCTCTAGATTCAGTCCTGGTGATACTTCCACCTGTAAGCAATGAGGGTAGAAGCTGTTTTAGTCTCTAAATCATATTCTAAAGATGCAGCCATGATGCTTGGTTTTCCTGTTTCCTGCTGTGAAATTACATTAAAGAAACTAAAAATACACTTTCTATTACTGCTTTTTCATGCAATCAGATGTTGTTCTAACTACAGAGATGTTATTTACCTGTCAGGATAAAGACAAGTTAAAGTTTGTAATAGAAAGACCTGGAGGCATTCCCTCTACTTCTCTGAACTCCATGTGATGGTGTTTTGGGCTCCTGACTCCAGTGAGACAATGTTGCATAATTAGGATTGACAAGCTGAAACTGAAAATGGCGATTATTTTTTTAAAAGATTGTAATGTAATTGCTAAATAACAGAAAGGAAGTGCTGACAATCTCACTGGTTATTTGGGTTTGGAACTAGAATAGAAAACATAATAAAAAGGAATACTGGGAGAAGCCATCCTGTCCTCTCATAGTTTCTTCAGATATCAGCAGTCTAAAAAAAGCCTCTTTTCCCTCCAGTTATATAATTAGAGGAATTTGTACATTTGCATTTAGGAAAGCAGTCACTTTCAAATGTGTTCTACAAAGCCATTTTATGAAAAGAGCCATTTCCAAATCATGCTGTTCTTCTAAGTGTGCTAAAGCATAAAGTGTAATTAGACTTCTTGCTTCAGAATTTAGTGGAAAATGCTTAAAAAGAATTCAGCCCTCCTTACAGCATGAGTCACTGGCTGGCTGGGGGCCTAAAGAGCCACAGCACAGTCCTCTATCGCTTTGTTGAAAGGGATGCTTGTCTATGAACTTGCCATTACAAAAAAGAGACATATGTTTTGCTGGTGGCATTCCCATATGTTTGCAGAGAGATGCTGAGAATTTATTCCTGTCTCTGTAGGACTCCCGTTCCCACTACAAGAAGGACCAGCAAAGGAAGAGCCTCCGTCTTTTCGTGCTCTTTGCTGTCAGAGGAAGCACCGGGAAACTCAGAGGAACTTTCTGTTTTGTCAGTGGTGAGGAGGATCAGCAGGCAAAGTCCTTCCAGCTCAGCGCTGAAGTCTGTGTGGATCTGCTCTGTGGCTCATTGGGCACCAGCTGTTTGCTCGGTATGTAAAACAGCAAAGGGATGGACCATGGCCAGTGAAGGCCACGTCTTTAGGCAATTTTGTAGCCTTTGAATGTATGTGTACTTTTGATTTCCCATTTCCAAAAGATTATAATTTCACCATAATTGGGCAACCTCAAGAGCCAAAAAAGCCTTCTTGTTGCATATGTAGCTACTATAGCAACTCCGTCATCTGCAGGAGTATTAAAGCTTTTTGAAGAAACACTTAAGAAGGATTTTTTTCTTTTGACTTTTCAAAAAGTATTATTATTATTTTCAGACATGGGGAAATTGTGTTTTAGCATAAGTATCTTGGAAATGGCTGTATTATGTGACCTAAAAATTAAAAAGATAACAGTCAATTGCACACAGGTGAGAGAATTCAAGCCCAAACAAATTAAGATTCAAAAACTTTAATTAATGTAAAACAAGTTTTGTAATAAAAAATGTTAGTCAGTTTTAACTATCTGCTAAATATAAAATTTGTTACTTATTTATGAGCATGAAAAATTTAAGTCAGCCTGCCCTCACTTCCAATAAAATGTTAATGGAAGCATTCAATGTACAATGTGGGAGTCACGACTTCTACAGGAACTCTAGTTTTTAATTGTGCTGTTCAGTATGGCCTCTAGAGAACCCTTCATACTAATTCTAAATTGGATTCAAAGTGGTCTTTGACAACTAGTGTAAAGTCACTTGGAGCACTATTAGTTTATGTATCAGAGAATGAGCTCGTTGATATCAGTCTCTTCTCATCCACATCCTCGATTTGTGGTGACATGACAATTTAAAATACAGAAGGTAGCAAGATAATATTCCATATGTTTCAGTCAGGAGCACCCAGCCAAAGACTCCAGATTTCTTTGAAGTGTTTTCTAACCCCAGTGCAGCTTTCTGTTCAGGTTTCAATTGATAACAGTACTGCAATGTATCACCCAAGCAATGTCCTAGAGGTAAGCCACAAAAGCGTCATACGATAGAAAACCAATATGGTTAGCTAAAGAGGAGTTACAAAGTTTACCATAACGGTCCCTTGAAGTTTGGGGGGTTTATATGAGGTGTACATGTGCCTTTCCAAGATTTGGGCCTGGTTTATTTATAAGAGGAATAATGCATGCCCAGAGAATGCATAAAAATGGCTTACATTTGTATTTGGTTTAACTGAAACAAGGAGGCTATTTTGGAATGCCATTTTGGTTTTCTCAAAAAAAGAGAAGTTATTCAACATTTTCATGAAGCAGAACATTCACTAACCAACTGTATGGTATATTTTGTGTCAAAGATATACAATCCTCATGTGGCTCTTTAGTTCTGACAAAATGCTTCTTGCAACATTAAAGATGAGTTCTGCTGAACATTTATTTAAAATAATCTGTGGGCTTTTTCTGTAGCTGACTGAGCATGGTTTTAATAGTCTTTTACTAGCCAGTATAAATGAAGACAGCAAGGTATATAGAAGGGAAGCATGCTGTGGAAATGTAATGGAGTCTAGACATATTCTCTATCCTATTCAGCTGTTTACTATCAGAAACTGTATTTTTGTGTTATTTCTCATCCAAGATATTACCCATTTTTTAAAGTGTTCTGCCATGCAGTGAGTAATTTGGATTGACTCTACAGCATAAGACGAGTTACCAGCTGCTTCTGGCAACTGATTGTATTCTTATTCATTACAGTCTTAATGCATGCAATATACACTAATCACAGTATTACTTTTGCTTTTGAATCAGTCTAATAAGCTTAATGCCATTGAGGGTTTTACCTCTTGTCAGATCAAATTTTACAGTTTATTGTGCTAGAAGGATCAGACTTTCTGAAGCAGTTATTGGTGAAATCCTGATTTTATTGCGGTCATCTGGAGTTTTCCCTGAAGCTTAGCTGACAGCCAGCTCTCTATGAGGAGTTTCTCATTCTTAGGGGATGGGTCTAAGAAGAAAGGGCTTGGACATTTAAAATGCTGTGTTGATCCTTTCTAGAAATTAGGGGTTGGGTTGAACTTGTGTGGGCACTAAGAAAAGGAGAAGCATCAGGACTGAATAGATACAAACCTTTCCATATTAAACCCCCCCCTTCAGCGATCCCCTCCAAAGAAACTTCTGAACCACTTGTGCCAAAAACATTTGACGTGAACCATTGCAAAACTCCACCAAGAAGGCCACTTTACATTCTTCTTTCACGTCAGCCTACAAGCCAAGACTGAATATTGTCCTGACCTTACAGCCCAAGGCATCTCTAGAGGGAAATGCTGTGTAAGATGAAAGAGTTCAGGCACACTGTCACCCCTCAGCTACCACTTTTAGAACTCAAGCAGCCTCTTATCCTGTTTTTGGACTGGAGCTGAGGCAGAACTGCCTTTGGAAAATGGTCCAAGGCAAGACCGCAAAGGACTTTTCTCTGATCTATGTTTGTCATGATTACAATAACCAACTACCTTAGACTCTGTTCCTCTGACCTCAAGTGGCTGCAAGGAAGAAAGATGTGACATTTATTTGCAACCCTGTCAGCAACCTTAGATATAGTATTTAGCATAAGATATAGTAGCTAGCTTCATATGACAACGCTTAGAGATAAGGGTGATCAGAGGTCTGCAACATATGACTTGAGGAAGCACATGATGTTGAGGAGCTGGGATACAGATGGAACTGACGGATGATCTAAGTGCACTCTATGCCTTAGTGAGCAGTTAAAAAGATGATGGAGCACTTCTTGTTAGTGCCAGATACTAAAACAAGGAAATACCCTACAGAAACCATGGGAGGGCTTTGCAGTTTTTTCATCCCAGCAGCTGGGACCCTGCTCTCGTACCACCATCAAGCCAGGCCGATCCCTTGTACAGTCAGAATTAATGACTTGGCTGATTTATACCATGATATTTTACAACAGAAAAGGAGATTTTGCAAAGAGAGACCAGTGCCAGCACTGCTCTCTTCTACTTTAGCCGGGTTCCTGGAAGAGTTTGAGACCTCTTCTCCAAAATAGCTACTCCAAAAGGAAACAATGGAGGCAGTCTTGATGCCATGTCTTTCCTGTGCAGTGGCTTTTTCATAGCATGTGGCAGATATGACAGGCAACAGAGGTCTGGCAGCATCTGTTCAGTGTGGTGACCCCTTCTGAGAAGGCCACCTGATCAGGGGTGACATAGACTGGCTTGTGAGCTACTTGGCAAAGGGTGGCCTTGTATGGGTCAGCTGGCATTACTGCTTTTGCATCCCATGTTTATCTGAGAGAGTCTTCTGCTCATCATTTTTGAGGTGATGTGTGCTTCCAACCTGCCTGTGGCTGTGTAAACTCGCTGATGTAGGTCTTGCATGATCAAGTCTTTTCCTCTCTGCAATTCAGAGGTTTCCTTCTTTGCAGGCACTCTCTGCAGGGGTGATGACCTTCCTGTAAGAACAGTATCTGCAATCTTTCTGTGCTACAGAGTCTTTGAGAATAAGAGTTACCTGTGGGATAGAAATATCCTGGCGTGCCAATGTCACCTTGTCTTTGGGGTATGTACTGCAGAACAGGGATGCTTTAACATCAAACAAGTGAAAGTGAAGATCCAAGCCCAAGGGCTGGAGACACCCTGGAAGGCATTGTCCTTACAGACTTCCCCGGGGAGGTGGTGGAGTCACCATCTCTGGATACGTTTAAAGCCACCTGGACAAGTCCCTCTGCAACCTGCTCTAGGAAGACCTGCTTTGGCAGGGGAGTTGGACTAGGTGATCTCCAGAGGTCCCTTGTAACCCCATATCATTCTGTGATTCTATCAGGGCCAAGTAGACTCATAATTTCAACAGAGCACCCTCTCAAGGTTTGCAAACGTGCTTTAAGGCCAAAAATGCTGTTACTTGCCTGGTATGAGTAAAGTATGAGTTAGTAAAAATGTAGTGCAATTATTTGCATTCTTTTTTAAGCACTGAAGCTCATTGTTTATATGCACTATTAACATGCTCAAAATCCCTGCGTACCTGTTGTCCGATTCTTTGTTGACCTGTACCTAACCAAGTCATCCACATTTCTGCTGGTGGGCCTGGGCACAAATGCCTTAAGGCTGAAACTGTTCCATAATTAGTAAGCTGCTTGGTGGCCTTGACATGCCTGAGGGAGAATTCCGAAAGGCTATTTCTCCTACGTTGTCTGCCAATGGAGCCTATTGCAGTGCTGTGATGAGAGATGATGCCACACAAAATGAAGTTGGCACATTACAATATTGTATCACTGGATGTCAAGAACTGATGCGTGAACAGAGAGTAAGATCCTTTCTGTATCTGACTTGGGGCAATTGGAGCAAACCCCAGGTAAAAAAAAAAGGTTAAAATAGGCCCGCAACAGCCAGTGACTTGGTAATTAACCCCATTGTTCCAATATTTGAATACAATTCATGCTCTGAACATCTTGCAAGTTTTAGTTCTGACAATTCAACAGCTATAATGTTCCATTTTCATGCTTTATGTGCTTCAGTCCTTTGAAGTCAAAATGATTTGCTATGCATGTTTTATTATGAACACTTCCTGTGTTGGTACATGTTTTCTTTTTCACAGTTCGTTACATATTTCTGTTTCCATTTTCCAATATGCATCTTGGCTATTGTATCTCCTTTGGCATTTCACATGCCATGCTGCATTAGCATTTAAATTCTTGGTTTTGCTTGTCATTATGAATGATCGTTATCACAAATCATTTTATTTCTGATTTCACATCTCATTAGTCATTTTCCAGACCCTCATTATGGTTTTCAGTGTTCATGTTACACCATACACTGCAGGGGGTGAGGGTGGGTGATTCCCATCAAACACTGATTTTTCACAACCTGATACAGATTTTTCTTTCTGCATTTCATCATGCATTTAATCTTTCATAATTCATTCTGCATTTTCCCTAATGCATCACATGATTCACTGCTTAACTTTGCATCATTTTCCTCTTTAATCTTAAAGGTGCATTCCAGGTTTTGCTTATTGTTACTTTTTCAGATTTTGTGTTTCATGGCTGATTACAATTTTTCAGCTTACTATCCGTTTTTTATATCAAATCCAATTATGAGTTCTCCTTTTCACATCTCATTACCCACTTTTTTGATTCTGCATCTCAATATGAATGCTTTTTTACATCTCATTTTCAGTTTCTAGTTTCTGATTTTGCTGTGAGTGTTCATTTTTATTTTACTGCTTGGTTTTGCTTCAGCATCTCAGTATGTACTTTTAGATCTAATTAGGAACTTCATGTATCATTGCTTATTAGTCAATTTCCTTTTTGTTGCCCATTACAGACTACACATAGCAGTCTGAGCATGAGCTTTCAGATTTCCCCATGCATTTTCCTTTCCTCACATTCTTCACTTATCTTCTTACATCTGGTAAATTTAATAATTTCCTACTTACTATGCATCTTACTATGATTTTTCAAGTCAGTCTTTGTTTTTTTTATGCCTGAGTAAACTTTCTTTTGCGCTTCAATAAATATATTCTTGGAGGATCTCACTACTCATTTGAATGGAATCATAGTGCAAATTTCATTTTTGTATCTCATACTAGGTTTTGAATATCTACAATCCTCATGTTTTCTTTTCAGATTGTGCATCATTTTCTGTGGCTTTTTTTTAGGGTTATTTCTGCATTTTCTTTCATACATGCAATTATGCAGCTTGATTTATTTCTAATGACACATTTCAGATTTTGTAGCTTATGACACACATTTCCAGTTTTGAATACTCTCATGCTTTTCTTCTTTATCTATTTATGCATATTTAGTTTTGCATTTCCTTATGGATTTCCCCTTTCAGAATGAATTTTCCTTTTTTTAAAATTTTTCTCCCCAAGCTTAAATTTTTCTAAGATGTTTTCCTGAGTGAATCACCTGGTTTGATTTTTTAACTAATACTCTACCTCCTTTAGTGTATAACATTACCCATTTTAGATTTTTGCATCTCCTCTTTCAGAGTTTATATCTGTTTTGCATTTCATGATTGTGCTCCATGATTCACATCTTGTTCCCTATTTGTCTTCAAAATGCCATTACACGTTTCCATTTTGGAGGTCCTTATGTATTTCTTATACTGCATTTTTCAACTTATGAGTACTTTTTTGTGGTTTTGAGCAGCTTCATATGCACCATCTTTGTTTATCTCATCACCCATTTCTCAATCGTCTCATAATTTCTTCAAGTTTTCCTTTTGTTATATATGTTCTTAATGCAGGTTGGCTTTTTTACAATTGTTTGGGTCTTAAACTGCACGTCACTGTTGTTCTTTTCACCTATCATTGAACTCTTTCACTTTTTTATATCAGTATGCATTTTCGTCTTTAACACATGCTCTTTTCCCCGCAGCTCAACATGTATTTTAACTTTCCTGTATCACATGTATTCACCTCCCCTTGCATGTGCTCATGTCCTGTATTTCCCACTTGCCACTATGTTGCACTAATTCATTTTTACTTTCAAAGCACATGTACCGTTTTTTTGTATCACACTACGGTTTTTAATTTTTCCTCTTCTTAAATCTTTTACTTCTGTCTCCTTACTTTGAATATTCTTTCCTACAGCCTGTTATGCTTCCTTTTTTGATATAATATTCTGTATCTTTTTAGTTGCATTTCCTCCTGTTTACATATTTTTTCTTTATCACACATCAGTCTGTGGTGCTGTCTGCATTTTTTCACTTTTTGCTTTTCTTACATACTTGCACTTCATTATGCCTTTTTCTCTCACCTATGACCTCTGACAGTTTTACTTTTCACTTTTACACACATGTTCTTTTCATATATATCACCTTTCATTCTTTACCTCCTCAGAAAATATTTTTTTCTTTTTTGCATCTCACTGATTTTTTTGCTTCTTATTGAATATGTTCCTTTCTGCAGCACAGTAGGTTTTGCTGGCATCTCTCATGTACCTCTCTCTTTTCACATAAAACTTGCCTGCCTCTCATCATCTCTCCCTTTCCACCACTCAGCACACAAGATTTTTCACACACCACTACAGATCTGGCTTTCAGATCTCATAGTTCATTTTCATTTCCCTCTCTGTCACAATAATTTTGAGTGGCTGATCATTCAGAGGTATTTATTTTGCCTTTGTGTATACCATCTTAATGCTAAAACAAAGTGTACTTCACATGAGTACTTGTTCCTTTTTTTTTTTCCAGTTGCTCCTTGTGTATGTAAAAGAAATTAAATTGGTACTTCTTTCCTTTCTCCCTATTGGATGACCAGGTGCTTTTCATTCACAGAAAAGAACAAGAGGGAATACAACTGGAAATACATATGTCAGCACAGAAAATGCATTGCAGGCACTATGGGAATACAGAAAGTTGAAGATGAGTGTGAGCTTAAAAGCATAATTAGGAACCTTTTGTCAGGTTTGTTTGTTAAAATCATACATATTTTGAAATGCTGATTACATTAGCAAGCCCTCTACATTTTCATAATCAGATTTACTTTATGAAAATCAGATTAGGCAGGTTCTTGGCTCTTCCCGGTTTACCCTGGGGGAGGGGACAAGAGGTAAAAGAAATTTGGTTCTTTGGCTTGCTTCATGGCTCCCTAATACAGATTCGGAGAATGGTGATGGAGATTATGCAGCTGCTACCCTTGATTAACTGAGCACCTTCTGAAGAACCATAAAACTGAGTTCCAGTTCAGCTTCTTACCAAAGCTCTGAGGGTACTGCCTAGCTTCCTGGCCCTGACTAGCCCCGCATGGAGCCTCCCCCTACCTTGCCCATGGTCCTGGAGCCCCTTTTCAAGTTGAACCTGAGTCATAGAATCATAGAATCATATAGGTTGGAAGAGACCCTTGGGATCATCAAGTCCGACCATCAGCCCTACTCTACAAGTTCTCCCCTACACCATATCCCTCAACACCACATCCAATCTACTCTTAAACACAGTCAGGGATGGTGACTCTACCACCTCCCTGGGCAGCTGATTCCACTGACTGACCACTCTCTCTGTGAAGAACTTTTTCCTCATGTCCAGCCTAACCCTACCCTGCTGCAGCTTGCAGCCATTCCTTCTTGTTCTATTGCTAATTGCCCATGAGAAGAGACCAGCACCAACCTCCCTACAATGCCCTTTCAAGCAGTTGTAGAGAGTGATGAGGTCTCCCCTCAGCCTCCTCTTCCTCAAACTAAACAATCCCAGACAATCCTTCAGACCCTGCCTGAGCTGTGCTGTAGGAGTGCTGATCTCCAGTCATGTCCCTACCCATCTGGACCCTGACATGCAGACTGTCTTCCCAGCTTGGCTTTGGGTCACCATCACAGACCTGCCTGGACTCTTGGTTGAGCTCTTGGTCGAGCTCTTGGTCCAGCCTGCCCTGCTTGCTCTTCTGGGACACTGTAGTACTGGGAGCTGGTAGGTTGGTGAACCTCTGCCCCAGTGGCTTGTTCCTCTTTGACCTCCTCTCAACTGAGACAACATTGTATTGTGTCAGCCTGGGTTTTCCAACCATGCATACTTCACCTCTCCCTGGACAACCTGTTCTGGTGCTGCATTGCCCTCCTGGTGATGCCCCCAGGCTGCCGAATGCAGCTATTGCTATTTGTTATGTTGCCTGGCACTACAGTGAAATGTTTTTTTCCCCTTGACTTTGCAGTTCCTTCTTCAACAGTGTAGACAGTGATCATGTGGTCCTTCCAGTCTTCCTCAGTCAGAGGGGAGAATAGAACAAGGCCACTAGTACTGCCTGTGTTTCTGTGTGGGCTGAGTGTTCCTGTACGCATTGGTCTGTGTGGCTGGATGTCTGTGTATTTATATGCATGTTGTTCATGCATATATATATATATTCTGTGTATGTGCCTGTGGCCAATACGTACTTAGCCTTCTTGCTGGTTGGTCTTGGAGTCATAAAGCTGCAGCAGCATTCCTCTCCTGAGTTACTGAATTTTGCAAGTTCTAAGTCATAACCACACCACTACGTCAGCATCCTCTGCAGATCTACTGAAGGTGGACTCCAGTCTGGTGGGCATCCAGACCACAGATGAAAATGTAGAACCACATGGGCACCAGTATGAATATCCAATCCACTTTTATTGCCATCTTCCAACTGCATGTTAGTCACAACCTTCTGAGTGTGTTAGTCCAGACAATTTTAAGACCACCTAACAGTTGTCATGTCTATTACGCTCATTCACAGTTTTCAAATGAGGGTGCTGTGGAAGTACCTAAAGTCAAGGTATATCATGTCCACCTCTCTCCTAAAGTGGTGAATCTTTTTCTACTCCCTCTTTCTTCTGTCTCCAAGAGGCATCTCAGGGACAAAAAAAAAAAGAAAAACTCTCTGATCGCTAGTTATTTCCTATGGTGGGAATTCCAGACATGTTACTATTAAATGTTTATCACACTAATTATTATTTCTACATCTGATACAAGCTACTACAAGCTGTAACTGGTGAGACACATATATGGTCTGTCTTCCTGTATTCTACTACATGGGGTCAGAAAGCTGGAAAGGAGATGTGGCTCTTTTTTGGCAACAAGGGACTTGGCAGTGTTGTAGGAGAAACAGGCTAATGGGGAATTAGTTCCCTTGAATCCAATCCAGCTTGATCCCACCTCAGTGAAATTTTTCCCAGCAGTTTGATCAAGAACTGTGTTTTTTTCCAAATTTCCATGTTGTCAACGTTACCAATGCTATTAGTTGTCTAAATATTGTGTTAAAGTGCACTTAACTGTAAAAATATTTTTACAGAAGAGGAAACATTAGATGTCATTGACAAATAAACTTACCTGTTGAAGATAAATTATATTTGAAGCTGAAAAGTGAAAAAAACTAGGAAACAACTGAACTGTTACTCTAATCTCCGAGTGCCAGGAAAATGAAGATCTTACATCATTTTTAGTTGTGAGAGAAGTATCTCAGTATGTTGTCCCAAAGCTACTGATTTTCTCACTTCATATCATGGGTACGTAGAGTAAGTCCACTGAAGGGGCAAAAAAGTATAAACCAAAAAAGATGAAGACTTTTAGCTCAGGATAAAACTGGGTCCAGTACCCACCCAACATTCATCTTTCTTTGCATCATTTTGAAATTCTGCTTAGAAAGGATGATAGATCTTTGAATATTCCTTTGTATCTGTCCCTAATTTCTGCATTTCTGAATGCTTAAGAGCAACATGTTCCTTGCTTATGTGTCACTGTTAAAATTTAAACCTAAAAACTTAAAATTCCTGAACATGATAGCAATTTAAAGAGATATGAATAAATGAGATTATGAGGGAAATTTTTGTGAACAAAACCTTCCTATATCAATATTATCTTCCCTAATGACAGTTCATTTATTTTCAGACTGTACTAGAAAACTTGCATTTGCCTGGAAAGCACTTTCCTGTGAATCTGGAAGGCACTTGCTTTGCTGCTGTACATAATTTAGCTCCTGATTGGCATTTGTGGCACTGAACATACAGCCTGACTATGGCTGTGGCTGCTTATTGCATTTGTACTTATTCTGAGTGAAGGTACGCAAGCGTAAGTGTAAGACTTTGTTCAATCTCTGACCTCTTTTGAAAGGACAATAGCCTTTGTCATGTGTTGCTTTTGCAGTTCCTTATAAGCCACTAAAAAAATGAAGTGCACAAAAGTGCAGTATGCCAAATAAGATTATTATTTTTCATTTTCATTCACTGTTGTGAGAAACAGAGTACCTGAACTTGTTATGTGACAGATTTTTATGGGAATGATTTAATGGGATTTTTCTGCTGAAGATTTATATTCTGGATACCTGACAGTCTGGTTTCTGATGTTGAGTGCTGGTCTAATATTCCGTGATGGCCAAAGGTTTAAGCCAACTACACAAGACAGCTAGAAGTATTTCTGAACTTCAAAGTCAGACTGAGCTGGCATAGTCTGGGAGCAGTGCCTGGAATCATGCACTGCGTTGGGCTATTGCCCAGTGTAAACATATTTGGGAAATATTAGGGCAGTATTTAATAATGGAGCTCTGTCAATCCGGCTACATTCCCTATGGGTGTTAAAAAGCAACAATAAAAAATGAAAATTAAAACAAAATATTGTATTTTGTTATAAACACGGTGGTCTAAAGATATAATCAGCATTAAGGCTATAATATCTTATTAGACTAAATAAGTGGTATAATGAGGAGAAAAGCTGACAGCTTTTGAGCTGACAATCCCTTCTCCAGCAGCAGCAGACATCAGATGTAGTTAGGGATTCATATTATGTCCTCTGACGCAAGTTACTTATCAGACTAACTTTGAAAGGCGAGGCATCTGGAGTCTTCAGAGCAGGTAGGATATTAGTGCAAGGGGGGAAAGAAAGAGGAGGAGAGAGGTTTTGTATTCTATGGAGCACAAAAGGATTGGAGGGGGAAGGAGATTCCAACGTGCCATAAAAAGGCATCTCTATTAAATCCATGGGTTTTGATGTCCTAGTGTTATGCTTTTAATTCCCAGGTGCTTCTGCACACAGTGTTTTGTAAGTCTCCCTTGAGGATCAGGGCTGCTTGTTGTGTGCAAAGCATTTCCTTGCTGGCTGGGTGTTTCATCCTTTACACATTACCACAGGATTTAATTCTAGCTCATAGTGGCTGCTTACTTTCACCTCCACAGCCCAAGAGCTTTGGGTCTGCTGGGTGAAATAAGCAGAGGGCAGATCGGAGAGTGGAGTAAGGTCATAACCTATCTGGAGCACAGTTTGAGTGCAAAACTTGCTATGTATGTTCTCTGTGGTGATAAAGATTTTGCATACTAGAATACTATGCAGAACAAAATGAATTGGATTCATGCACTGAGAAGAAGAGCTGAGTGTTTTTTTATGTAAATGTAATCAAAAAATCCAAAGTACCAGTTAACAAATCTAGTAGAGTATGGCAGCTGTAGAGAGCTGTCTCCTGTTAAATTAGCACTAGAAAATCATCCTTTTAATGGATGGGCTTTTTTAAGGTGTGCAGGCAAATGACTGGGTCACAGCCTGAGATTTAGCTAAGACTAATAAGCTGTAAAGAAACTAAGAAACTGTAAAAACCAAAGACTGTACGAAACTACAGGATGAGACAT
>VZTM01033815.1:43262-81391 GCA_013400555.1 Jacana jacana | reverse complement strand
GTTTTCGGATTTATCCCAAAACTAAAATGTAGAACGATGCTTTTGGTATTCAGTATCAAGGAATTGACTAAAAAATATCCCAAACTACCTCACATCTCACAAGTGCATGTGTTTTCTCTGTTGTAAATCAACTTAGTACATGGATTAAATTAGGGGATGTTCCACTTTATACTATTAACTTTGATGATCTGTAAGGAAATCTGGCTCTCCCATATTTTTGGTACAGCTGGGAACGTGGCTATTCTTTGTATAAACTTGCACAGTAAAAGACATCACCAAGAAGCAACAACTCCAACTCATTCAGTTTTTCCTGGACACACATACCAATGGAACAGAACTTATCTGTCTTGCACAGTCCTAATATTCATCATGAAAAGCTGCCAAAAAATTGTGTTACCTTTTTTAAGAATTCCAAGTCCTCATTCTTGAGAGCTGATCTCAAAAGGTCTAGGAAATGCTTTATCTCAAACTTGTAACATTAAACAGGGATTGCCATGATTCATAAATTATTCTCTTTTTATTGTTTAAGACTGACAAATGTGCCAACTTTTCAATTTAATTAGGGAAAATCTCTGTAAGAGATGCATCTTAGTCAAGTTCTGTTCTCCCAGTTTCACCTTAGGTTTCATCCTTTACATCAGCCAAAGGAATATACTCAACTCATTCTCTCAGAAATTGTCCTATGTAGATAAACCAAAATGTTTCGTATTACATACTGACATTTGTCTTGAAAGTCACCTTCAAATCCTCCTTTGTCTGGCAGGGAGACCCACCACTCTTCTGAGCTTCCTAAATGAACAGCTTCCCAAAACAGGGGAGTTAAAGGATGTGAACTCATCATTATGCAACTGCCTTTCACAACCACCTCACCTTCTACCTCCAGTCCATGAACTCTGCCACTACATTTCATTCACAGAATTCTGCATCATGGAAAGGCCAATCAACAGAGGGGATGAGAAGCAATCAAGACGGAATAAATCACAGAATGGTTTGGGTTGGAAGAGACCTTAAAGATCATCAAGTTCCAACCCCTCTGTCAAGGACAGAGATACCTCCCACTAGGCCAGGTTGCGCAAAGCTCCATCCAGCCTGGAATTGAAAAAATTAATTATGCTGCTATTCTATATAACATTTCTGCATTAATTGCAGACTCTGAAGAGAGATAGAAAATAGCATTTAATTGGAAAGACTTCAGACATTAAACTCCCAATACTTTTTCCCTGCATATTTCTTCAAATGCAGAAGTCATTGGGTCTTTATGCAATGGTTGGCAAGTCACAGTCTTAACTATGGATTTACCACTACGGATTCATAATATAGTAGCCTAAGAGAAGTATATCAAGTTGATTAAAATCACCCATTTTCATTGAATTCTTTTGAAATGAATTTTCCTTTAGCAGAACAAAAAGCACGTTAATATAATCTAAACTTCTCCTGTAATGAAGGATCAGAAGCAGCAAAATGGACAAATGACTTTGAACTTAAAATGTGTTGTCTGTTCTAATCTCAGCTTGATTGCAAAAATACTGTTCCCCAAATTATACCAGATGTACATAGTTTGAATGCATNATTTATTATATTCCTGAATTACAAATGCATTATTTTTACAAATGGAAAAATCACAAAGATTTAGTAGAGTTTTTGTCATCCCAGGTAACTGTTTAGCCAGGTAAATTAGCATATTTTCTAGAACCTATAAATTTTAGTGAAATTCCTTTTACATATATATATATAAATATATTCTGCCAACTTTAAACACCATTAGCTGGCTGAAGAGATGCATATGAGAAATGAATCAGAATCAATCCTTGCTGAAAAAAATCCCTCCACTGAAGAAATTGACACACATACTTAAAATGAAGAATTTCACAAACTGGAGATCAAGATGATGTTCCCTCAAGCACCAAGGGAATGACAGGTAGGCACGGGCTAGAAAATGAATGACGTCCAGAGAGTGTGACCATGGGCACAGTGAATGTAAGTATTTTCAAAGATTTTCAGGGACTGGATTTAGCCTCCTTCCCTTGATGAACAAAACTTGAACAAAACAAAACTAATGGTTTTGAAGGTTATGGGCCAGCTTGAACCAAATCTGAGAGCTGAACAGAATCCAGTAAAAAAAGTAACTATTTTCCTACAAATTTTGCAGGCAACCCAGAGAAAAGAGAGCACACCCATACTTGTCCCCTATTCATGAGCAATGTGACTTAAAATTTTACTCTTACATTTAAGCACAACCATTTTCCAAAGGTTTGTAAAACAGGATTTTTTAAAATAAAGTGTGGTTTTCTAGTTCAAATACTTGACCTGACTTCCAACTATTTGTTCTGTGTTAGTCATAAGCATTTTCTTCCTAATACTATTATCCTTTTGGTAGTTTTCAAGATTGCTTTGTGAGACATTCCTGGGTTGGACTGTTTCTTGTTATTCTCACAGTCCTGTAAACTATATTGAAGGCCAAAGCTGCCATTTTACTTTTTTTATGGCAGTTATTTATTTATTTCTTTATTTACTTATTTCATGGCCCTGCGGTTTATCAAAATCATTACTATGTCTGCATGTTTCTCCGACCCCTCCCCCCCCCAAAAAATACGTAGCAGCAAAAAATGCAAAGAAAAAATTAAATTGTTCCCATTTTGTAAAACTATGGGATTAGGTAAAAGAGAAACCAGGTTTTGAACAATTTTTTCCCTAATAACTATTGATCCTACTGGAAAATTTCTGCAGCAACCAGGATGTCACTGCCAAAATATTTAGTAGAAAGGGATTATAGGTATATGCAGAGATAACATAATCTTCATATAAATCAGTTAAATAGTCAATCAACCAAGAGACACAAATCCATGGGAATTCTGGCTTCATTAGTTTCACTGCTCAGAGAACTACTTGGATTTTTTTTTTTTTAAAGGGTGTTTNAAGAGACACAAATCCATGGGAATTCTGGCTTCATTAGTTTCACTGCTCAGAGAACTACTTGGATTTTTTTTTTTTTAATGGTGCTTTAATCCTGTTAGATTTCAGAGGCAAAGCAGTTACAAGATTGTGCTAGAACCTATTCCTTCTTATGCATCATTAAACAGCTCCAGAGTGAATTAATTACATCTGATCAACCCACTGAAGGCACCGAGGCCATGAAAGGTGCAAGTTATGGGCTGCAAAACATTTATTACTGATGACAGGTCACCAGAAAGATAACTCTGACTTTCAGATCCAAGTGTGAGCCAAAGATCTAAACTTGAGTTGGTAAGGCCAGTTTTAGAGAAATAACTCTTTTATTCTATGAAGTGGTTCAATTTGAAGTGAGAAGATGGAATATGGAATGCTATGATATTTTCACTTTTACAGAGCCATTTTTTAGTATGATACTACAATTTCGCTTTGACGCTTCAGGCTTCACCACTGACCTCAATTCCTGTAGGAGAATATTCAGCATACAAAAGAGCAAACTGGGCAGGATTTCAGAAATCCCCAACCCATTTGGATGATGATCCAGGAATCTAATCAAGAATAGCAGAGGTCACAATGATATTTACTAATCACAGCCCCTGCAGCTATGTGCAGGCTGCCATCACATACCCATCAGGAACTTGATGGCTCTCAGTCTTACTCCCAAAGCCTCATGGATAAATGGATAAACACTATGAGTCCCGTGAACTGCAAAAGGCATACTTCTTCAGGAGAAGAAGCACCATGGATGGGATACTGTCAGGAGTGCTAACCATGCAGATGATAGCAGAGTTTGAGAGAGCTTCCCTATTACTAACGGGACACAGCTGTGCCCTTTTTGCATGTTGATATAAGACCAAGATGTCACTCTGCGGCACTGAGCCATTGGCTCAGTGAGACGGCTGAGATGGCTGGCCTTCTAGGCTGCAAACGTACATTTCCACCTCCTGTCCAGCTTTTCATCTACCAATATGCCCAGGTCCTTCTCAGCAGAGCTGCTCTCAATCCCTCCACCCCCCAGCCTGTACTGATACTGGGACGCTTCCCCACCCCAGATACAGGACCCTGCACTTGGCTTTGTTGAACCTCAAAAGGTTCACATGGACCCACCTCTCAAGTCTGTCCAGGTGCCTCTGGATGGCAACCCATCCCTCAGGCATGAGAACTGAACCCTGAAGCTTGGTGTCATTTGCAAACTTGCTGAGGGTGTATTTAATGCCACTATCTTGTTATTGATGAAAATATTAAACAGTACAGGGCCGTATATGGGCCACTGAGAGATACCACTTGTCACTAATCTCCATCTGGACATTGAGCTGTTGACCACTACCCTGTGGAGGCGACCATCCAACCAATTCCTCATCCACCAAACAGTCCACCCATCAAATCCTTATCTCTCCAATTTAGAGACAAGGATGTTGTAGGAGACACTCTCAAAAAACTGTCCAGATAGATGATATCCGTAGCTCTTCCTGCGTTTACTGACGTAGTCACTCCACCATAGAAGGCCACTAGATTGGTCAATCAGAACTTGCCCTCAGCGAAGGCTGGCTGTCCCTATTTACCTTTCATTTCAGTAGGCTAAGCAAACCATAAATTAGATTCTGTTCTCCCTGTCAGCCTAACAGTCTTTCTTTCTCTTTTTCCGTACTCATTTCTATTTGAATTCACATTTTTTAGCATAAATACATTGTATTTAGATGAAATTTAACTAATAACCTGAACTATATTTTGCATTAATACTGTGTACCTGCAAAAGACTACACTATGCAGCCCTAAACCAGCAACATCTCTACTTTCAAATGCCTTAGATCTAGTAATATAATTCTCTTTTCTGCCCAGACTAGAAAGTGTATAAGAAAAATTATGATAAAGCAATTTTGTTGGGGTTTACGGACCTCTATTACATGGAGATATTTCAGTGCTGTTGATGCTGGCAGAATTCACACAGTGATTTGTCTGACCAGCTCCACAGCAACTGTCCCTACCTGCTGATGAGGCACTTTCAGCCACACACTGCCCAAGGCCTGCCTGCTCTTCCATGAGGAAATCCAAAATGTTGGTTTTTCTCTTTTCTCAAAAACAGCTATGCTTCAATAGAACAATATTCTGTGCAAAACAAACTGGCTTGTCTCTAGTGAGTTACTTTGTTAATGTAAATCTATGACCCAGTGAGAGATGGGATACAGGCTGCTTACAAATTTATATACTGGACCTTCCGTCTGTATCATCTCAACGTATACGGAAAAGATCTTTGGGTAGCTCTTGTATATTTTGCTAAACCTTTTTTAAAATATTGAAATTAACACCATTTTTCTCAGTAATTTGAAAATGCCTATAAAAAAAGTTCATTTTTTTAAACAAGCTCTGTAACAGAATTAACAGTTCCTTTTCCCTTTTTTCCCTCACCATCTTTTCTATTCTGACTTAAATGAAAGAAATTTAACAAGCAGAGGTAGTTAAAACATATTTAGCACAGCACAGATACCTAAAGTAGATTTTAATACTCTCAGTATTCCTAAAATACCTCTCTGAAAAAAATACGTAGCTAAAAGAAAGATGTTAGTGTGTGGTGCAGTTTTCTCTCTTGTGACTCTTCAAGAAAGTATAACTACACATCATCTTTGTTACGATGGATTATGAAGACCTTCTGAATTCTGATCAAGAGGGTAATATTTCTCATCGCGTCACCTGGCACCAGCTATGTACAACCCTTCCCAGGAGTCAGACCTCCTGACTCCTTGCATTCACTTTGCAGCATTGTAAACATTTTGGGAAGCTTTATGCTACCTTTACGTACCTGGTGAATTCTTGTGGGAAGGGTTAAAATCACATCTTAATGTAGATAGCCACTTTTTGATGCTTGAAACTCCTGTGTGTCCCCCTGAACTGTAGAGGAGGGAAGTTTACACAACTGACGTGAGAGCACTGAGAAAGATACCCAAACACATGGTTCATTTCACATATGTGTGCAGACTCACCATGGAGCTGGGACAGGCGTAATAGAAAGAGCTTGCCCGGTCTCACAAAATATCAGAGGTTGGTACGCAGAGATACTAGAGGGAATAAATGGCAGTTTCTTTATAAAAGTTGGAGTCACAGATAAAACCATTCATCAGATCTTTGCTCATCAATAGAAGTGACAGGACATGCAGACTATCGCTAACTGCAATTCCAATTATTCAAGGACTTTTTAAGCTTTTCAAATGTCAAAAGCTATGAAGAATCCCACTGAAATCAGTGGTCTTGTTCACTTTTTTAAATTTAAGCATAATACAGGCCTAGGGCTAACATAACTCACTCATCACACAGATTAACTTCTCCAGATCCTCAACATGTCCCAAAGTTTATGCCAAGAATTTTTAATCTATGGCATAATCATTCCAGTTGTTGACAGTACCTGACACAAAATATTGAAGTTATTTTTGTGGCACTGATTAAAACCATGTGTGTTTTAAACTTGAACTCTTAATACAAATACAACTATAAGTCAACAAGCACATACCTTTAGAGGTTTTGCCCATTATATTTGATGGAAGACTCTAAACTTCATGAACATCAGAACTATACAAAACTAAAAATTGTAACTTCTTAATTACACCTAGGTAAAATTAAGACTAACTAAATCTGGTTAGGGGAAAAAAATGTGGTTAAAACTAAGCTACCTTTGCTTTCACTAGAGAATGGAAGTAGAAATAAATGCATGGGGAAAAAAAAGAACTGTAATTAATTCAGTTCCACAGAATAGTAAATACTGAGCATTACTGCTTGTAGTAGAAACAATTTACAGTCTTTGACTTAATTTGGCATGCCTCTGCATTGCTGTGAAGCTTGTTGATTGTCCTGGGTATCAAGGACAAGGGATAAAGTAATTTGGCACGTGGTCAGTGAGTATTGTAAATAAATATGATGATGCCTACATCAGATAAAAAACCTGCATGATAAAAAAGATGCACATAGCAAGTTATTTGATTTTCAGCAGGGATGAAGTTGGCAGTTATATCAGCACGGAGACAGAAAGGACACCACCAGCAGGAGCATGGTTACTCATAGAACCATAGAATCATTCAGGTTGGAAGAGACCTTTGGAATCATCGAGTCCAACCATCAGCCCTCCTCTACCAAGTTCTCCCCTACACCATATCCCTCAACACCACATCCAATACTCTTAAACAGAGTCAGGGATGGTGACTCCACCACCTCCCTGGGCAGCCCATTCCAGTGCCTGACCACTCTTTCTGGGAAAAATTCTTTCCTAATATTCAGCCTAAACCTACCCTGGTGCAGCTTGCAGCCATTCCCTCTTGTTCTATTGCTAATAGTTCTATCGCAGAGTAACTCCTATGGTGAGTCTGCCCATGGATATTAACAAGACAGGGATGGAACTAAGTTTAAACAGTCAAGGTATAGCTCCCTGATTCACATAGAACAGTCAAAAGCTACAGACAAAAAATACCTGCCCAATTTTACAGGACAGACTTTTCAGACACTTGAAGTGCCCAAAAGAATCTCCATCCTGTCAATTTTCTAAATGCGAGTTGGTGTTAAGATTCTGGAAAAAAAAATAAATCTGTGTAAAATCTTCCAAAATATTACAATTCTAAATGACTATAGATCCTTTTAGCTCCCTTTCTCTGTAAACCATGACTTCTTGTGTTCCTGTAACCGCTGTTTAAATTACATTTAGTATTATTAGATCCTGATTTCCCTGTGAAGTTGCCTACTTCCATTTCTAAACCTGAATTTTAAAAAAAAAACAAGTAAAGGAAGTGAAAATACTACAACTGTTACTGCTTTTGTTTAACTGATCTTGAATGTCTGTTGGCATAGTGAAAGGTTCATTGACTATTCAGACTTTTTCCTGAAACAGAGAAAATTGGATTTTTTTTTTCCCCTTAGGCTAGGAGTTTTATTTATAAATGCTGGTGAAGAAAAAAAAATAATAAAAAAACAACAAAAAAATGGTTCAATGGTTATTGTGTAGGTGCTCACATGGCCTCCTTTCATGGCCTCCTTTTACCAAAAAAAGAGCTGCATTAATTAGTTAATCTTGTATAAATGACCTAGCTGCACTATAGCTGTAGCTGTCTAAATAGGTGTTAATGACAAGGCATTTCAGTATTTTCTTGGGAAATCAATAGTTTCAAAGTAGAAATTGCGATTTTCTGCCAAAATTAATGAATCTGCTGCTCTAGAGGTCAGGATGTCATTTGTAGTGTACTGTGCAGACTGCGAAAGAAATAATTTCTCATTGCACTTTTTCACATTGAATTGTAGCATTGGTCTAGTGTGAATATTAATAGCTGTATGAGCAAGAGGTTAGAAAGTATAGACTGGAATATAAGGCAACAAATGCCTGAAGTCAGGGAGACAGCTGAACAATAATAAAAACCAAAAAAACCACAACCACCACCACCACCAACAACAAAAAACAAAACAAAACAAAACAAACCAAAACAAAACAAACAAACAAAAAAAAACCCCCAAACATTATTTAAGTGTTTGTTGTAACAAGAATAATGAAACAAAGTCCCCAGAGTGGTATTTTTTCTGTGGATTGCTCCCTAAGAAAAGTAAGAGTTATGAAAACAGCTCATTTCCCAGCTAATTTCAAACATTGTCCTCCACCTCAAGTTGAAACAACTCCAATAAACCCTCCAGGCCTCTTCTGCTCCTGGATCTCATTTCCACAGCCTTGGCCAGCACAGTAATTCTGGTGTTCCCACATGTGGGAAATTGTCAGCTGCGTAATGTATTGGGCTGGGGTGCCCATGCTGGAGGCTGAGGAAAGCACTTGTGCTCGACTGTGACTCCATGTTCTTTAGTCACAACCTGGAATTACCCAGATAGGAAATCCCACTGGTTTCATCCTGCAGCTACCTGCTGTATGATGAGGGAAGACCCAAAATCTAGACTGCATCACACAAGTGCATGATGATTTTGTGATGTCTGCATATTAATCTCTATACATTAAAGAAGCTGAAAGAAAAGGCAGGTTCCTAACTGCAGTGATTTCCAGAGTAGCTACTTGATTTTGGATTTTAAATCTATTCCTCCATTTTAAAGTATTCTTAAAACTTTCCATAAATAAAAAAAAAAAGTTCCCCTTGTCCCTAGGCATATTTTTCTAAGGTTTCACAGCTCTAATTATTATGAGCAATATCTTCATGGTCTCCTGCTACATCGCTCAAAAATACAACAAAAAAAAGGATCTATTTTGAAAGTTTCTTTGAACTTCATAAGTCGATGATTTCTTATATAACTGCAATAAAAACCTCTGGGAAGGAACCTATTATGAGTACTGTGTCAGCAATTTTAGCTTATTACAGACGGCTTACTCCCCTTTCCACATAACTATTTAATGAATTTAAACTAAGGATTGTACAATTTCCTAGCCAGTAGCGGCCGTGAGCTTTCACTGGGAGGTTTTTAAACTGAGATTACAGACCAATTTAGGAAAGGAATTTAATGAAGAAGGTAATCCCTAAATGCAGCAGACCAGTGTTTGATTTCAGTCATTTCAGTGGGAACACTGGACCAGACCTTATCTTCCACAAGATGCATCAGGGATCCTACGATGACTTTCAGTGCTATGGTAGTACAAGTACTGAAGATGTTGGATGGATGTCTCCTTATTTTGTAGGGTTTAATTTCTTACACATTTTCCAGCCAATTATCCTTACATTTTGAAGCAGTTACTGTAGAAAGTATCCTCTGTCCTTCCTTCACTCTGCTACGAAGCAGTTGTTACTGCTCCTTGTTAGAACAGCAGTTATCAATAAAACTATTTATACCCTTATGGTGTGCCATCCACTGGTCAGAGGTTAATCATACTAAGAACTGTAACTAAGGTAAAAATAAAACAAAGCAGTCCTCCATATCTCTCTCCCCCTCCACCTCCCCCAAAAAAATCACAAACTGTTTCTCACAGAAATCTTACTTGGAGTGTAATAAAGAAAAGCTCATGGAAGAAACCCAGAGCGAGGGTTGAATGAGAGTGTAAAAATACTGTATTGACATAATTCTTTACTCACATTACAATGCCATCACAGGTTTTAGAATCTGTAAGAGGAGAATAAGGTCTTTTTGCAATGTGAATGGCAACCCTCTGCCTTTCAAAACAATTTTGACAACCAACAATAACACAAAAGACAAAGTTTTGAAGGTCTAATGTAACTTTTTAGAGTCTCCTTTCCCAGCATGACTTTTGTATGATACTTTTTCTATGCAGAACTTTTGTACCAATTGTTGAAGATTTAATATTTAGTGTAAAGCATAAATTTACTCTTGGCTGAAAATATAGGAAATAGCACACTTAGGGTGACCTTATGCTTTTATGAATTTAATTTTTGGTTTTTACAGTTTTGACATTTGTGGACCTGAAGCATCAAATCAGAAGTTCCAGTCAGGAAGATTTTAGTTCATACCCTACCCCAACATTACCTACCACCAAAACAACAATCCTTTTGCTTTTGCAGACATTAAAAACAAATTCAACCAATATCTACTAATTCATTGTCTTCCCATCACAGCCACAAATGGAGCATCACTGTTGGCACACATGACCCATAAGACATAAGGAACATCAATGTTTGCACTTACCATCTCAAATAATACCAGAAAACCATTTAAAGGTGTGTTCTCTGACTTAGGGGAATGAGAGAGAATGGATTTAATTGAGTGTGACATTTTTCATTTGACAAGTACGTAGGAAAAAACAGACCTGAGTACTGCTGAACTAGGCTGTCTCGGCAGAGCTGCAGGAGACTGTGCAAAACACATGCGTACTCCAGGCTTCTAGAAATTCCTGTGATCAAGGAGGGATATTAGAGAAGAGAGAGGAACAAGCCATGCCAGATTCAAACACCAATGGATTTAAATCAGAAAAGAGATTAAAGCAGAGTACTCAATACACACCAGTTGTTTAGAGCTCCACAGAAGACCTGCTTCTCTGTAAAACACAGCTACTTTCCTGGGCATAACAGTTTTCTTGAGTATGTTGTGCTCACAGTATCAGGAGGGAAAAATTATCTGTATTAGTCATAGGTAGCCAAATGCCATCTGTTACCCAGCCTGAAAGTGAACATTCATCACAAACTCTTTCCTGACTACAGTTTGCCTTCTGGAGGAGGTACCACTGGGGGTAAAGCCATGATAACAGAAATTGTTGAGAGTTCTGTCACCCCCTGCTGGTAAACCCTAGTTGTTCTACAAATTACAGATGCCCTTGTTAATGTTTCAACTACACTGTGTAATTTTCTTTTGCATTTTATTGGGAAATAACAGTGCATTGCAAAATAGAAACCAAAAAATTGCAGTTTTCCAGCAAAAAAAGAAAAAAGAAAATTCATTGTCAAAGGGAAGAATTGCTTGATATCTACTTTCCTTGTGATGCTGGTTTCATCAGCTGAGATTTATGCAAGGTCTGTCTAAGATATAGGTCTGCAGAACTTGGCAACTACCCAAAAATTCTCATGACTATGGTGAATTACAAGGAAATGTTACTTTTTACTGTCTGGTATCTTCTAAATGCCCCCCTACGCCACTAATCATCCACTACCAACCATGTGAACACATACATAACATCACCTTAATTCTAGTACTTATTTCCACTATTGTCCTTTGCAACCTAAATGCCAGAACCTTTCTTTCAAGTAAAATGATGTTAAATTGTTAAGAAATATTTGAAGAAAGAAGCCAAAAATGCCCATAAAATAACTTTTTCATTTCTTGACTAAGCTATGCAACAGCATCAGAATAAAATGGCTAAATTCCAGTATTTTTGCAAACAGATAACTAAAAGCAAACAAATAAATCCATAAACATTAACATTTTAATTACTTACGTTCTAAAGACTGTGATAACAACTAGATAAAAAGCACCAGAGAGATTTCTTCAGCATCAGTATTACAAGCTGCAAATATTGCCGCAGTAAGTCAACAAGCACAGTTTTTATTGTTACATACGTAATTAAAATGGAAAACATCACAATCACCTAGAAAAACCTGAACTGATTTGAAACAGAAAACCTTATTTTGGATCAGCACTCCAGAACCCAAGTGGAAGCCGCTATCGCTAACTTCTCAAGGATTTGATTTATCTATTTTTTATTACTCCATAGTCCTTCTACAGTGGAAAAATAGATTAATTTGAACTAAAAGAGTGCATGCTGATTTGCATAATAGTAACACTAAAAAAAAGCACCTTAGGAGTATCAGGTATAGGATGAAACAGAAAATTAAAGTAACATATAAATTTCTTGGCAGTTTTTTTAGCATTTTTGTGACCTACTTTCCAGCATTTTTTCTGAAGCTAGTGTAATTCTGTCTAGTAATCCCTAAAGTGGAGCTGAAAGAATCTCATGGCTTAAACCAAACAATTCCTTTTGGAAGAACTGGTTCTCCAATACCAGGTAAGTCTCTATGACACTTCTAGTTAACTCGCACATCACTGTAACTTAATCTTGTCTCTTTATTGACAGCAGCATTTAATGGTAGATTTATTACAAGGAAAATACTCTCATGTCTGTCTTTTCCTGTCTTTATGGTTTCATTTATACCATTGGTTTGTGGGTACCTCAGAACTTTAAAATCACCAAAACCCTTCTAGGGATTTCTCCTAAAATGAGAACATTACTTGGTACACGCAAACTAAGGCCCACAATGCTTACAAAAAAGTTAGAGAAGGAAAAATGAAGTTATGCAAAGTTTCACTAATGAGATGATCTTTATAAATGGCTTCCAGCACTCAGACTGTTTTTATCATGTTCTTAAAGCACCTATTTAGACATATTCCCTTCTTGCATTACACTATAATATGACATAATTGCATTTACTATACATCAGTGGTAAAATCACTCACATATTAGGATATGAGATAAAGAGATAAATTGCCTTATTTCTTGAATGCTTAGTGCAATAATTAGTATTGAAAAAGATCATATGGAAAGATGTTTCAGTAAGCATCTATCATTCTTCCAGAAATATGCCTCTGTTGACAATTGGGATGATAATGATGCTTAACCCGTATCTGCATCATTGGAGCCATTCATCTTTTCCAGGTAAAGCAGCAGTTGAGTGCCCAGTTCTACAATGGTGCTTTCTTATATTAAAAATTAAGCTGCAAGCACTATTGCTGTATCTTTCCCTTGCCAGCTTGGGCAGAACTGCCTCTCCATGACCTCTGCCGGGATATCTCTTTGCTATATCTCCCCCCACTGTGAAATTTGGCAGTTATTTCTCCCGTTGCATCTAATTCTGTTCCTCTGCCTTCCTTTTCTGAGATCGCTTCTGTTTTTCTCCAGCGCCGAGCCCTGAGGACACTGCATGACCAGGTCCTGTCCCACAGCCACCTCCCTGCCCACGGTGAAATGAGAGCTGTGCACAGCAAAGGGATGCTGCAGCATGATCGCTATAATGGAAATGAGTGGGCTGACTGAAAAAGAATCTAAGAATATCATCCGTGCACAAAGACTCATGAAAATACATGAAGGATTTCCCTTGATATACATTCAGACACAGATTGTGTTTACCTCTCTAGGATGTGAAGCTGATTATTCATCATCAGTATCTCATCAGTAACAGAAGTTTCAGTTTCCACCCGCATGCAATGAAAATGATATTATGCTCACATCAGCATACTTTATTATTATTGTTACATCAAATCATCCTCCCAAGGTACATGTAAACACTTTTTTTTCCTTCCTTCCACTGAAATAGCTCACTGGGTGGCCTCTTTATAAAATAATGAAGAATAAAGGTGTTCGAATAGATTTGTGTCAAAAACCATTCATCCATCTAAGGAATAGAATAAAACAGCATCTCTGTACACCTGTAATAAAATCTGCATGACCATTTTGATAGCACTAAGTCCCTAATCAAGTAAAAAGAGAGTTAGCATCATTAAACAGAAGCATCCTGAGAGGCAGTGATAGAACGTGTTTACCCTCTGTTCAACCCTCACAGATACATGGAAATATAATTTTACACCATATAAAACTGCAGTTCAGACTTGTCCAATATTAAACTTAAAAAGATCTATGAGACAGAGAAGGACCTTCAAACATATGACAAAAATCAATACATTAATGGAATTTAACACAGCGAATGAGTCCTTGTCATACTAATGACAATCGAAGGTTCATAAGAAAAACTGCAGCTACATACAGTTGTCAAGGATTCAGCCTTT
Source organism: Jacana jacana (assembly GCA_013400555.1). NCBI lineage: Eukaryota > Metazoa > Chordata > Aves > Charadriiformes > Jacanidae > Jacana > Jacana jacana. The sequence goes on along the minus strand of VZTM01033815.1, from coordinate 67,258 downwards.
GTCAAGGACTCAGCCTAAACCTGCCTTTTCACTGATCCACGATCCTCAAGACCTAGATGAGCCTTGAACTAAAGTAACAGGGTTGTTGCAATGATGCAAGTCTATAAACAAGGGAGTTTTAGGAGAGAGGATTCAGAGGCTTAAAAATGCTTTTGAGAAGCTCATTAAGGAACCGAAATTCATAAATCTCTTGAGTCCACTGATAACAGAAATTCAGACAGGTACTACTCTCCCAAAGAGCACACTTGCCGCTTTTGATAACCCTCAAAGGGGAGACTTCAACCACTCCCTATCTTGAACTGTCTCACCAATTAACATAATTGAGCTTAAATTTCAAGACACTGCTCTGAATTAAATTAGCTTTGCTGTTGCTTCTACCTTCAGGGATGTTCCTCCAGCCCTGACAATCTCCAGTGAAGCAGCATCTTTAAATACTGTCTGTAAACCAGTTCTGCATCTTTCACTATCCTGGATTAGAAGCCTTTCTTCCCAATACTTAGTAAAAATATTTTTTTCCTTGAAAATTGTTTACCCTAATGTATCATTGCCTATTTTTATCATTGTCTGTTTTTTTTAAAGCCTTTCATCTATCTGACAGCTGTCCTGCAACTTTCCCAAGCTGTGAGAGCCCTGGGAATGTGCATTCAACACATGAAACACCTTCTGCCAGCTAATACTTGTGTACCCTTCCTGTCCGTGCATGCATACGCATGAATTCACACGCACACACACAGCCCAGAGACTAAAAATGAAAGAAATCTTGGTCTATGAAGCACGTCCTCATGTTCGGACTGAGAACAATATTTCATTTTTTAAACTCCAGGAAATTTGAAAAATTCCAATAGAAACCGGTCTAAGGATACAATCCATGAGATCAGAGAAAGCACAATTCATTAAATACTCAAAGCTGTCACTTAGAAGCTGCTTCAACAAAACACACAAAATCACTCCTGAGAAAAGTTTCTATTTAGACAGGCACAGCAACTAGATGATATACTGTAAAAAAAATTTCCCATAACATCTGTGATTTTTTTTTTAATTACAGGCTTATTTCCAAATACAAATTTGTTATTATACCAGCATTCATTCTACACAACAAAAGCAAATAAATAAAGGCAGACAAAAATACAACTAACACCTGAACTGTAGACTTGAACTATTATCCATCTATCTAGTAATAAAATCTTTTCCCATCTACAGCTATTTAGATTTCCTGGACATGACAGTTATTGATATTTGAGTAAAGCTGCAAAAACCAAAATGAGGACTAGTTTGTTTTGACTGATACAAAGAACTTTCACTGCCCATTTATCCGAATCCTGAGTATATCAGTATATCTGTTACAATTTATCACCCAATACCATACATAAAATCTATTTGATATTAAAACAGAATTAAGTCTTCAGTCCAATTTTTAACTTGCTAAACCCATTTATTTTATTCTTTGTTTCCTTACTTAATAAGTTTCTAGTCCATGAAAGTCCATTATGTCCTACCTTGTGATTACTCTTAGTTTCCTTAATAGCCTCTTCAGCTTTTTAAAACCCAAAATAAATTACATGTATCACTTCTCAGTTTTCTGTTATTTTGCTGACACATTGGAGGAAAGAACATTTTCCTTTTGGGAGTGCTGCAATTTGTCCCTATAGTATCAGACTCATTATAACTCTGTAGTTATTTTTCAGCTAATTTACTAAATACTGAAGTAAGTATTTATCCTGAGCTTAACCCTAGCATGTGCTTTAAACAGAGAGAAAGGGTCTGGTTGCCCAGACTTTAACAATAAAGGTAGTTCAGGAAACTAATCCTTTAGTTTCTGGAGAAGTCTTGAGAGAGAGTTGCCTCCATTTCAGGGAATATATATTAATAACACTGCCATTTGTCTTTTGTATGTTTAATCTGCTGTATCTCTTGGTGTGCCGACAGCACAGGCAGTAGGGCTGTACTCCTAGGAAGAAATGTGAGTATTACAAAATGATGCAGAACAGATTATCTGCATCTTTAATCAATAGTTTAAATGTTAAACAATACATACCGAGCATTGAAACATGGTGTTTACTACTTTATCCCTTGTGGAGTATAATTATATTATACATACATGAAAGCAATTTTATTTGTTTACATCAAGAGGTACACTTGAGTAATATTCAAAATAATAATAATGTGCACAATGATCCAGATGGATTTACATGTTTTTAACAACTGTATTAAATACCATGTCCTTTTTTTTATTGTAGCAGGCTACCTGCATTCAAGAATGAACTCAAGAAGAGGTGTGAAGCAGTTTGATTAAACCCCTTATTAATCCTGCCTTTGTTCATTTCAGTGGGGTTAAATGAATCAAGCATGTGATAAATCAAGCATATCTTCTCTCCCATCCTCTGGGCATGGGATTTAAACCCATCCTGACCTAAGAGTGTGTGTTTACAGGGAAAAGTGACTCTACATGCTTGCCTCTGCACAGAAACCTGACACGTTCCCCTGACTTTGTGGTCATTTTGTATAAGTGTGACCCTTTGTAAGGGTTGGGTAAACCTGGAACAAGGAAATCAAGGGAGATCCACCTTTTACTCCTGTCCTCAGAGAAGCCCACCATGGTTCTGAGCCTCTGATATTCTGCAGCAGAATGGCAAAAGGAAGAACCAAACTCACAGATGGCTGTAGTGAAACAAGACTACATTTGCTATTTTCATATCTTCTTCCTGTATATTTTGTTATTAATGTAGATAATGAAAATGTCCCGTGTTCATATATTATCAAAAAAGAATACACTGCACTCCCCAAACCACTGAAGGGTAGTACCTGCTTCCCCCCTTCCCATCGCTCCAGCAGACCCAGAAAGCCAAAGATTAAAAAGAGCCACTGTCTTCGTAGAATTTTGATAAGAGTTCTATAATGACTAACTGATCAGTTTTGACATGCAATGCAAATCTGAAGTTAAAAATAATCATTTTCCTGCAAAGTTAATTATGAATCATTACAAAGACTGAAATAAAATCTCCTACTGCTTTCCTTTCAGCTTTTCTGGGCAAATATGGAAAATACAGATCACTTTAGAGAACTGTTACAATGTGGCAGACACTTGGTAACTTTGGGACTTTTTTAAACTACGCTAGTGCCTCTAAATTACAGGATTTTGCTGTTGCATCTGGAAGCACTAAAAGCTAACAGAAGTAAATTATCTTAATGACTACAAATATCTTCTGTCGAAGCATATGAAAACTAACAGGTACATGAATAGATACACATTTCACAAGCATGATGAAAATTTGATGCTTACATTGAAAAGCACTAATCAGTTACAACAAACCAAAACAGGAAAAGAAAAGTATATCCCCCCAGAAAGTATCCCTTGGTAAATTTAAATTCAACTGCTTTCTACGCTACAACATCTAACTGGGCTGCAGGAGGAAATTATCTGTACTGCTGAAGGTACAGAAAATTCCATTTTTATTCTCCCACATCTTCTGAAATCCAGAAAGAAGTACTGCTTTCTTCTTCTATCTTCCTTTTAAGTCACTCAAGGAAGAACAGTTTTGCTCAAACAGAGGTTGATTTGTTGGTGGATTTTTTGAAGAAAAGCACAAGAAGGCACAAATAGGAAAGCATGAAAGCGTACTTACTTTTATTTTTCTTAGCAGCCTACCTCAACTCAGGCCTCTAGGGAATCTTTTTCTGCCCTCAACCTTACCCCTTAATGCTTGAACGCTTACGTTAAATTTTGTTGTGGATGAAGAAGACAGAATTGAGAGAAAGATCAAGCAGAAGGAAGAAGGGAGAAGAAAGTCAAAGCTATTTAAACTTCCAGGAACACGCTAAAGGCAAAACTGGTAAATTGATACATGTCTCCATATACACAGCGTGACATCAATAACCTGTGACACCCCCAGACCCTAAGATCTGGGATTTAAGGAACTTAAAGCATTAGAGACCAGTAAATAATTCGTGTGCATATCCACGAGTAGAGGAGAAAGAATACAATAAGAATGACGCATGGTCCCCCAAACACCAGCTGAGTCTCAACCCTCCCTGTTACTCCCTGGCAGCTTGGGCACCACTCTCCTCTTTCTAGATGTTTCTGCGAGAAGGCAATGGTGTTATGGATGGCACCATGTTGTCAGCACACACCAACGGAAGTTCATGAGACACATCTACTGTACAAAGGCAGAATTTACAGCAAAAGCCACCACTATACTCTTGGCAAAAGACACCACTACTTGCCTGCATTTAGAAAACAAAAAAGCCTTATTTGCTTCTTCACTTTGAGGATGCCAGAGAACTGGAACAGGCTGCTCAGAGAGGTTTTGGCGTCTCCTTCACTGGAGATATCCAAACTATCACTTTTACAGTCTACAGAGTAAAGCAGGCAGGAGGGGCTGANAGTTCCTGGTGAGGTGTGGCTTTCTCCCCTTGCATGGCCAAGCAGCCCCTGATGCCCTTGCCACCATTCTTGCCTGGGAACTGACAGTGGCAGAAAGTCTCTGCATCTTCTCCTTCAAACATTATGAATGCACATCAAGACTTAAAACACGCTGTTCCAAAAATATAAGCTGTACCCCTCACAAGTGAAGCAATTAACATAACTTGTTGACTGATTTCCCTCACCATGTTATCTAAAGCAACGCTACTCTATTAAATATGATTCAGTCTCACTCTAGGGATAAAATATCATTTTAATAACCTCAGCAATTTACACAATACCTACAAAACCTGCACGATGTGGAAAGCAGCACAGGATGATTAGGATGCTGCAGACTCCTCGGCACATACAACCTCTCTCAAACGCACAGACAGGTCTGGGAAGCAGGTGTCTGACCCTGCTGGACATCCATGGGAAAAACTCCAGGAAAATGGGTATGATTAAACCGTCTTACTGACCCGGGGAGCTGAGGGCCTGCCCTCACTCTTCATCCTCGATGACTTGAAGGGACAGTTGATTAGATGAGCTTGGAAGAAAGCTCAATAGACAGTACAGTACACTTAAAAGCTGATTTGCTTTAGAGCTATAGATAAGCCATTCTGGATTTCCTTAATTTCTCAGTCAGCTTCAAGCACAACACAAGTAAAGGATAAGTAAAACTAGCCTTTTTTTTTTCCCAATGTCAGTTCACATTAACTAATTTATAAGAAATAGCTTACTTTTATTTAAACGGAAATCACCTGCCTCAAAATCTAACCTCAGGGTGGACTAAAAGCTACTGTAGCCCAGCAAAGTAAGATAGCTTTATGCGCGTTGCTGCTGCTTTTCCTTTTTCATCTTGTTATGGTGGTCAACTACTTTTCTTTAATAAAGAGAAAAGCCAAACCTTGGCTGCCATGCTAACAACTGGGAATACAATAGTGGCCTGGAAATAGGGAACAGGTTTTTACTGAAATTTCATTTTATCATGTTGTAACACCTACTTGTTCTCTGGAGTAAATTACCTGCAGAGATTGTATTAAAGAATTTCTGGGCACCGTATTGAAGAATAATAATAGCAATTTCATAGTGATTTCACAGTATTAAGCATGCACCACTCAAGAAAACTCTCACAGCAAAATCCAATTTGTTAGTTTTCCAACATTTTACTTCTCTTTGGTTTGCAATTAGTTATTACAAAAGTTTAATCAAAGTCTCAGTTTCTTCTTCCCCTTTACATGTAGCATAGTCAGAAAACGATGCAACCAGTAATTAAGTAAATTGGACTTGTCATAATACACAGGAAATTGTGGACAATTCAAAACACTATCCATTAGCAACTTGTATATTCATATAGTACTTTGGCTAATCTTAGAAGAGAGAAAATTTAAATATGTGATTAGAGAATGAAAGTATTTTTCAGGACATTTAGAATGATAAATCCTTTTACCTGCATGTAGAGAGGGCTGCACTAGGATTTTAAGGGAAGCCACTGTTCAAATAAGTGGAGATTGACCTGAAAGAGATAAATGTAAATGGGAAAGCAACACAAAATCGCAGTATGAAAGAATGATGCAGAATCTTTTCAAAAGAAAAAAAAAAGGCAACATGGATACAGTGAGAACAGAAAGAGAAATGCTTAAAGAAATAGGTAAATTAAAGACAAATTTGGGCCTATCACACTTGAGAAGAGCGAACAGGAGGACTGAAAAGAGTATTTCAAATAGAAATTATGTAGAAAATGCTAAGGCAACGTTTGCCTGGTTGCAGTTCTAACCTTTCTTTGTAAAGGATTCTGGTTCAGCAGTAAGATAATGATGCTCACAAGCACTGTTCAATCAATTCAAACCCTATCCTGCATGCAGAGAAGTTCAAAATTGAGGCTTAACTTGGAAATATGTAAGACATTTGTCAAAACGGATGAGATTTGGAAAACACAGGGTCAGTGAGTTAGATGTTCTGTCAGAAAAGGATGTGGATGGTTGTCTGAACTGCTGCCATTTCACATATGAAGGAACCCGATACTCAGAAGGTTAATGTGGGACCTGGAAAGCTCTCCTGAAGGTGGACACTGGGACACATACCACAAACTCAGCAAGTCTAGTACTTTGACAATGTTTTCTCCAGAAGGAAAGCAAAAAAGTAGAGTTGGAAGAGTTACAATTTCTTCCACTTTCCATCTTTTATCTATACTGTAGGCCAATGGTTGGACCAGGCACTAAGGAGATAGAGAGGACAGAGATTCCAAGACTTCCCCAACAACAAGAGGTTTAGATGTTTAGCCCCCACCCCTCCCAGAGTATCCCAAATTCACCACAGACACTGAATTAGGTATCAGGTCCTTACATTAACTGGAAATAAATTGGATTGGGTTTCACAGAATATTCACTCAATCACTGAGGAATGGCATTCTGTAGATAAAAACCAGAAATATTTCATTAACATCTCCACACAAAGAAAATGTGTTTTGTGTGCTCTGCTTTGCTGCAATGGTCGACAGATGAGAAGGCTACTCTTACATTCAGAGCTGCTAACTTTCATGTGTATTTGCTCAAAATTTATGAGACCAGACTGATCATTATGGAGTTCTTCTATTTCAGTCCAATTCATCCTTATTTTCTCTTGGATTTTTCCTCTTTCTTCAGTATATTAGTTTTTAGCTGAATGAGCGTGAGTTGTCATTTGGAGTTTCAATGCTACATCTTCGATTCATTTGATAAAACAGCAAGTGCAGCTGACAACATCATGAACTGCCTGTGAAAATGCTGATTTACTATTGCACTGCTTTGTTCTGAAAAAAAAACCCAAAAAACAAAGATCCTGAAATAATGAATTTATGGCACATAAATCTTGGACTAGATTTTCAGAATATTAGAGCTTGGTTTACGACACAGGCAATGAACTTTCTTCTTCAAGTGTGTGGACACACAGGATGTCTTTAAGCAGAGTTTATATCCAAGTCATGGCTGTCTAAAGTCTGAAAACTGATCTTAATTTGTGGCTCTACTTCACCCCTTCTTCTTCACCGGATAAATAATTTGCAAGGAACTGAGGACTGCTAACTAAATTCCTGTACAAACACCCACAATTAACACTATGAACTAAATTATGGGCATTCTGTGAAGTTATAAAAATAATAAATTAATCAGTGTGCACTCTATGCGTTACTGTCACCCACTTTAAAATAAAAAATAGCCTCAGTGCATAAAAGTTACAAAGCTATATTTAAGCATCTACACGCTAAACCTTCACCAACAGTAAGACAACAATGAATTGGGCTGTTGCACAAAGTCACACTTCTTGGTCACTTTAATATATCATTAGTTTATGCATAAAATTAGTTAATACAGCATTAGATACACACCAAATACATGAGCAATTAAATGGACAGAATAGATTCAGTATGAAATTTCAGTGTAGTTTAAAATTACACCAATAGGTAAGTTAAACACAGCATTTTACCAATACTGCAAAGTCAAGGATAGAAACAGAGGACCTGTAGAAACAGAGGAGTCCACAGTTTTGGGTTTGTTGCTTATTGTAGTTTTGACGTTGACTTTCCTCAGATTTTGATGACACCAACTACTCTTTGATTTCATGGGGAAAACACAGGTAGGACTTAATCGTCATAATTATCCTGAAAAATGAATACTCACTTAGAGAAGAAAGCTGTTATTATAGCTTGCTTGGTCAGACAAGTTCACAGTGTGGGAGGATCCTGAGCCAAGGCAACAGCAAACATTGCGAGAAGGGGGAGTTCACAGTGTAACGTGCACGACAGAGTGCATCTGCCCAACACAACAACAATAAAATGTGAGTATAAAATGCAACACTGGATTACATCAAAAAGTGGTCAACCAAGAGGTTTGTTCCAGAAATATCTGATATCCACTCTGCCTGGGAATTATGTGCAATTTCCAGCTTGAAAATTGCTACTAAAACGTCAGAGCTCGTAGCACGACATAAAATCCAAACTTCACTCTGTTTGAGGGTTATTTGCAGAGAAAGGTTAATTGTTGATGGGTAAAGAACCCATACTGGTACTGACAGTGACACTAGTAGATGCATATATAATTTCTTGCAATTGGAGTCCACAAAAAAAATTAGATAGATTCTTTGTTAGCTACAAAAAACTATTCTTTATTTAAGTCTTCTTGAATTCCTATAAAAAAAAAAGCCCTACATAAAGGTTTGCTATCCACAGTTTGCACATACGGGGACATGTATTTACACAGCATAATGGCTGGTCACTGGAGCACAAGATTATTTCCTTTTTGTCTTAGTTCATGCTTTTCAGTAACGTGCTTACATTTTAATAAAACTGCATGTGTCTCTGAGCTATGATTAGTATGCGAATTTTCCAAGGCAAACTTTCCTATTTGAAGAGAATCACTTAATAGCTCTCTCCACTTTACTACGCATTACCTCCTCTTTTTATACCACTGCTGTCTCCTCCACTGCATGACATAAGCAGTGGAAAAAAACAAGCAAAAAGTATCTTCATTAAAAAAAAAAAAAAGGTTGCCAAGGGATATCAAACACACTTTGAAAGCCGTTATCTCCGAAATGTGGATACTCACTCAAGTGACTCTGGGACTCCAGAATTTACATAGCCAAAATCTGGCTCTATACACGCATTAAAATCCAAGTTTTAAGTTTGCTTTTTTGAAGTTTCAAAGTCATCAAGATTGAGTCAGCACATCACTGTGGAGATGGGGATGGGAAAGCAGCAAGTGGCACCAGCAGCAAACAGGTGAGGCAAATAAAACGTGTATTGGCAGACATGGGGAGCTCAGTCTTTGATGTCAAACGCACCCGTGTTTGAGAAGTTTTATTTGTCTGCTAGTTTATTTGACTGTTTTGGGGTGGTTGAATACCTGAATGAAGCAGATCTGACAAGCTATTTTGATAGGAGACTGGAGTTGTTACCACCACTAAGAATTGCAGCATTATTACTGCTGAGTCTTTGATCAACTTGTTGCCTAAATTTTGAGTGATTTGTCATTTCTTTCTAGCATGGAGATGGAGTGAACCTTAGAGAGAGTTAGCAGCTTGTCAAAACTGTGACTAATGAACAAAGGAGTCTGAAAAATGACTGAAAGTGGCTCTTTTCCTTGGCAGCTTTGTTCCACGGGTGAATGTTTTCTTTGCCTTTTTTTTTTTTTCTTTCTTGGTGTGCAAAATGGAACAAGGGCAGACCTGGAGCCACCAAGTGGGATACTCAGGTTTGGGAAGCACTGCAAAATTGGTTTGAGGGACCAGAAACACTGCTTTGTCTGGAAGTACTTGAGGATATGCACCAGAGGAAGGATGAGCACAAGGCATTAAATATCCAGTTAGTTACAGGTAACATGGATTGGACAGAAAAGAGAAGTTTCCAGGACATGGCTTGGGAGAGCCAGAAGGTGCAATAGTGAGATGCTCATGGAGGTGCTCCCAGGCAGGCAGGAACCCATCACAGTGGCTGTGAGATGCCATACTGCAAAGGGCAATAACCCTTGATGGGGACAGGACAGCAGCAGGATGGTGTGCTATTTTTCCAGCACTGAAAAAAACTTAGCACAAATGGTCATACAAGACTTAAAGAGTAATTCTGTAACAGTAGGGCATGCATATCTAAATGACTTCTGTGGCAATATATCAATCCTTATAAACAGAGAAAGGCAGAAGGCTAAAGATCCGAACATGAAGTAGTGGCTAGATGAGTAAGGCAAATGCATGGTTTTGCTTTTGAGGCTCTCAGTCCTTGCTTGCCAAACAAATACAGTGTAATAAGGATTGATTCAGGCTGAAAAACTGCCTGGACTGCTTAGAGTGGTACAAACCAACTAATCCAAAATTTAGTACACAAAACGGTTTGAACAAGGAATAAATGAGTAGGCCCATTACACACAAAATCCAATGATAAAAATAAAATTAAGCAAAGGCTTAATTAATAGAATACTTCAGTTGCAACCTATTTTTGACCTAGTTGGTTTTAGTAAATGCTGATGGGAAGTCGTCTGGGAATGGTGAAGGTCATTGATGTAAATTTATACATTTATAATTTAGAAAGGATTGGTGAGCAGAAAAGAAGAAGGAAATAGCATCTTGTAACTCTCAGTCCTTAAGAAGAAGCCCCTCAGTGCACACCAGCCAGAAGAGTACTTTATAGCAGCTGTTCTTTAGGACACCAAAAAGAACTGCAAAACCATAATTGCCAGTTTATAAACTAATTGAAAGCTTTTGGTTTTAAACAGTAACACAAAACCAGACTTGATTAAGTATTTGCTGGGTCAAAAATAATATAAGTTGTGAGCTTTTCCAATAATAAAGAAAATAGGCCACATTAGAAAAGTACAACCACACATGGAAGGAAAAAAAAAATGTGGAAAGAAGCTTGGGAAGCAAAATGTTACCGGATATACATGACTGTGAGAAGAAACTGGTGGTAATCAATGTAATGAATTTGAAGCAGAAGCTGGAAAATCTGGAAAACTGATAGAAAAGCGTCATAGTGTTTGAGCTCTGACCATCTGCTTTAAAACACTACAGTTAAAACTACAATATCCTTCCCCAAAGTTCAAAAAACTTTGTAATAAGTGGTAGAGATGTAGGAAATTCTAACAATGGGATTTCTCTGCTACCAGACAAAAATGGGCAGAAAAATTAACACCGATAAATTCACTTTATAGTAGCTTACCTGTTATTTTGCTAAGAGCCAAGTGATTTACTCTGTTCATGAGATGATGAGTCACTTTCTTTTCAAAAATGAATTGAAGATGCCAAGCAGCAGCTGTTAAATATAGGCATCATGAAATGAGGAGGGCAAAAATAGCTGCCTTCTGTAGGTATCAAACAAGTCTTATTTATTATCATTGGCTTTTAATGCCTATTCAAAATGTAGCAAATTTCTGGATTAGTAAAAGGTATGCAATGTTTTGTCAACATATAAAGGAGAGAAACAGAATGACAAAGTAATTATGTAATTATCAGTCTGACAATGATTCCAGGCCAAGTAAAGGAATGATGGATGCAGAGCTCATTAAGCACAGAACTAAAAAAGTGTAATTAATGCCATTCAAACTCAAGTTTATAAAGACTAGATCATTGCCCAGCTAACGAGATGCCTCTTTGTAAAATTATAGGCTGATTAATGAAAGGTGAAAACATATGAAATATTTATTTTTGGTCCTGGATGCTTCATTTTAAAAAAAGTTGAGTTAGAAATGAACACAGTAAACAATGGAAGGAACTTGATTATCTCCTAAGGATACTGACTGCGAACAATCAACTGGGATGTGATTGTACAGGGTACAATGTGGCACCTAAACCATGACAAGGTCTGAGAGGCTCCTTGTGGTCAGTTTGAACCAACACAAGTACAACGCAAGGGGAGCAGGAAGGGAACACACACAGCACAGCTCCTGTGACTACGCTGGTGAGGGGTAATTTATTAAGCTACTATAAATAACCACTTACAATGTGTGCCATATTCATTTGCTCTCTATTCCTCATCTCCCCTTCCCTTTCCAAGATCCCTATAGTTTATCTCCTACACCTGTCCCAGTTTGCAATGCATCCACATGTTAATCATGTTCACCTGGTAAAGCCTTCCTATTTGTTCTTTTTTAAATCGTTCATCCCTCAAATTATAACACTGCACTTCATCCTTCCAGGTTTTAAACAGTATCTACTATTTATTTGTCAAATGTCATTCAAGAACTTCCCTGTGATATTGCTGCCCTCCTCTCTTTACACTATATCCCATTTTTTCAACCAATTCCATTAGCATCCTCCCATTTTTCCCTAGAGGACCAGAGAAAACATCAAATAAGATCAGTTCTTAGATTGATTCTTCAGAAATTCCATATTTGAGTCTCAGAGTTCCTCGCAGTGAAAATCAAAACAAACTTAAAAGCCTACCAGAAACTACATGGTGAACAAGATTGAAAATGTATTATTCAGGCCAGTAGAAAGAGATAAGATTCAGCTTTTGGACACTGGTATTGAAAAATGTACTTAAAACTGGAGATATTTTTAAAGCAGTGACTAGAATTAATCATGACACTTTAGTGATTATTTAAAGATGAAAATATTCTAATCCAGACAATATTCTAAATGGCAGGAGTTAATTTAAATCAGGAAATTAAGCCATGTCTACTGGATTACATGGTAACCGTAGTTTTTTCATGTTTTATGATCTATTTAGAGTCCAAACTTGATTGAAGACAGAGGCAGAATTCCCAATGGACTGAGAATATACCTACTCCCCCTGCGTATACAGACCTTAAACATGGGCATCCACATACAAGCTCCTTAGCATTCCTGTCTTTTTTTTTTTTTTGCCTCTATCACTTCTACAGAGTAATCTGTAGCTCAGAGTAGATTTTCAGTTTCATATTTGCCTTCTATATTCCTTTTGATGCTGCACTAAGTGATCTAATGAAGTTAAACATGCTCCACGCTTACAGGCTTTTGGACTGTCCTAACCAGACACACCACCAATCCATTATTATTATTTTTTTTTGTCATTTGATAAATCTGGGTAGAAGTTGTCAGACAGTTTATATGACAACTTTCAGAAAGGTTATGACTTAATTTCAGTTGTACATGCGCACCACCTTTGATAATTAGACCTTAGGATTTCTGTAGAACACATAAGTATCTGGTACAATCAGTAACATCCATAAATCCAAACCCGAAGAAGTGTGAAACTGTAAATAATGTCTCGCATCTATCACCATTTTTCTAAGCTTGCTGTTTCATGATACTGAGTACTATTTTCTGATAAGTAATGGTTTGTTCTGGACAAGATATTTCATTAGCATACTCAGCTATTGGATGCCACTGATGTATGAGAGTCAGCATGTTTTTCCAAAGAATCACAGAATGATATGGGGTTTGGAGGGACTCTGGAGATCATCTAGTCCAACGCTCCTGACAAAGTGGGTCCACCTACAGCAGGTTGCACAGGAATGTGTCCAGCCGGCCAAGAAATAGGGGTCATGAAATATGAAGCAGAGATACGCTACAGAAAAATGGTTCTAACGCTGAGAAGTTTTGCTATTGTAAGCTTTTGGTAGGTGTATACCCCATTTGTTTCTAATATACCAAAAACTTACTCTAGACAGAGCCAGGTATTAAAGAAAACTTGCAGACAGCAAAATGCCAATTGCCAGAAACAAATGGGAGGTATGTGTTCTATAAAGAAATTCTTGTGATATTTCACACTTATTTTTCTGCTGAACTTCAAAACAGGACAAAAGAGGTCATAGACAGAGACAGAGGTAGACAATCCAGTGCGGTGAGGACTGCAGTAGAAGACAGAATCCTTCTTTCTCTTTATTATGAAATAAAAATGGAGCTATGAATCATCCCAGCATAGACAAATCATCTGAGGCATCTTAAAACAGCCGCTTGACTGATTGCTGTAATATCACCTGTCATTCAATAAAAAGAACTGCAGTACATGCTTACAAGTTGCTAGAAATGTGCCCAAAGCCAGATGGAAACCCTTGGTTTCATTAAGTAACATGTTTTTAGAAGTTCCTCAATTGAAGCATTTTAAGTCCCTTTAGAGCAGATACAGTGAACCTTTGTGAAAGTCAGGTGGGTACCTGCATGACAAACAAAATCAGGCCAAATGGACAGAGGTTATGGCAAAAAACCACCATGAATGCCTCAGGGATGGAGCTGCAAATCAGACAGGGCATCTGCAAGGGTCCTGGGTCACCCAAGAAACACTTCAGTCAGAACTGCTGCCAAGTTTAAAAAGTTTAGGCTAGAAACAAAAAGGAAAAGTGGAGATTTACTGACAAAGCATGCGTCTCAATCTTCCTAGCTTGTAAAGCCAACACAGATTAAGCCCACCAGCCCACCATATCACAACATACCTGGAGGCCCACTCTGAATTTCAGTGTACCACTGCCCCAGCAGAAATGGCATCACATATAAAGCTCTTCCTACAAATGAATTCTACCTGCTGAAAAAACACAAATTGTAAGAAAAGTCATGATATTCGCATGTAAGTATATTCACTTTTTTCTTATGGCCAATGCCTTCCTCTCTGCAAAGACTAAAAACAAATACAGCTTCTACCAGATGAGAATGCTCCATCGGAAGTTTAGATCGCATCAGTACCCTTTCTCCCTCATTTTACAAGTTTCACTATTAAGGCTGAAAATATCCACAAAGGTAAATTTTGCTGTTCAATTCTTTGGGATTTTTCTTCTATAAGGATTCACACCTCTCAAAGAAATAACACTTAATGTACATATGAAGATAGAGTGATCTTGTTATCAATATTACCTCTATACGTACCAGTTTCTTGGGTTCTGTGATGACGGAAGATTAAAATTCCATTACAACATTACGAAATACATTTTCTTCAGTTCACTGAAGTAGGTTTTCTTTCCCAGAGCAAGCAGGTGATGTAAGCAGGTGATGTAAGGGCCAATGCATACCGCAGTCAAATGAGACCTTAACTGTACGTACATTTAGGATGAGATGCTTAAGTGATTTTCAGGCTTTCAAGGAATGCTTAGTCAAGAAATCTGCAGCTGACTCCTAGTTTATAACTCAGTCAAATATAAAAAATAAAACTAGAATATAAAATGAATTTTTTTTTCTATTCAGAAAGG
Source organism: Jacana jacana (assembly GCA_013400555.1). NCBI lineage: Eukaryota > Metazoa > Chordata > Aves > Charadriiformes > Jacanidae > Jacana > Jacana jacana. The sequence goes on along the minus strand of VZTM01033815.1, from coordinate 52,237 downwards.
CTTCTGGCATGTGTTTGTGGCTGAAGATACTACACATAGAGCTCTTGTTGGTTTCACGACTGTTCAGACAATTAAGCTACAACTTTTCTTGCGTAAAGGTCTTTTCTGGAGGAAGAAAATTCCTTTAAGTCTAACATTACCAAATAATGTTAGTATCTCATCTTCCTATTTTCATTGCAGGTTTGTCCTATCAGTCCCAACCTTTTTCCACATTGCATACCAGAGCCTTTGTTTTAAGACTATACAAATACAAGACACAATTAGAGACCATAAATTGTAAAAAACACTATAATATCCTACAATAATGGTTATAAGAACATCTAGGAATAGAGCAAAGATATTGGATTATTTTTTGAAAATAAAGTTCTCAAACAAATGCCTTTTTATTCGAAAGACAAAACTAAATAAAAGAACAGAACTCTGTATGAGCCTGCTCAAAACCAAAAGAGAGGCATACCAGAGATGGAAAAGCAGATGAATACCCATGGAGAACTACAAGGGCATTGCCAGGGCACACAGAGATGCAATTAGAAAAGCAAAAGCTCAGCTCAATTTGAAACTGGCCAGAGATGTCAAAAACTACGAGAAAGGGTTCTGCAGGTACATAAACAACAAGCAGAAACAGAAGGAAAATATTGGCCTGCTGTTAAACAGGATAGGTGAATTAGTCACCAACAATGCTGAAAGTTTTCAATGCTGTCTTCACCTCTGTCTCCACCAGCACTGTTGGGCCCCAGGCCTTGGGAACAACTGTTCACATTGATGCCAACACATACCCAGTGCCAGTGAAGGAAGAGTCATTACATGAACTATTATGGGAACTTGACCTTACAAATTAATGGTCCCTGATAATAACCACCCAGGGTGTTAAAAGAGATGGTTGACATCACACGGCCACTCTCCATAATCTTTGAAGAGTTGAGAAGATCAAGGGATGTCCCAGAAAACTGGAAGAAAGCTAATGTCACCCATCTACAAGACCGGCTTAAAGGAGGATCCAGGAAATTATAGGCCCATCAGTCTTACTTCAGTCCCTGGCAACATTATAGAACAAGTCCTCCTAGGGGCTATCACAAGTCAAATTAAAGATGCCCTGATTTGAAGTAAAATGAACCAATTTTCTCTTCAGTAATTTTACTTTTTTAGCCAGGCCTCTTCTAACTAAGTAAAGTGTGAAATGAACAGCATATTGTTCAGAAACTCTTCGCTCTCTCAGTGATAAGACCTGATTATACCAAGGAATGGTGCAGAGAGGCCCTTGCTTATACTTACTGCTAGAACAACCAAGGTCAGATAGTTTTGTTATTTGCCCCGTTGGAGGGACAGAAGCAGAAAAGCGTAGAGGGGTCACATCTGCAGGGAGGAGTGGCCAGGACAGATGACCCAAAATTGACCAACTGGGGTATTCCACCCATCCGCATCATGCCACTCTACTTGGTGCTCATCAGGCCACACCTGGAATACTGTGATCAGTTTTGGTCCCTGCTATAGAAAAATATGTGGACAGGCTGGAAAGGGTCCAGAGAAGGGCCACCAAGACGACCAAAGGACTGAGAAGCCTGCCATATGGGGAAAAGCTGAGAGAACTGGGTTTATTCAGCCTAGAGAAAAGAAGGCTTAGGGGAGGCCTTATCACCATGTTCCAGTATTTAAAAGAGTAGCTACAAAGATGGAAACTCCCTGACTCCCTTTTTACAAGGAGTCACATGGAAAAGATGAGGGGTAATACTCCAGGTGAGATTCCAATTGGACACAAGAAGAAAACTTCACAATGAAAACAATAAGCCATTGGAATAATCTCCCCAGGAAAGTAGTGGATTCGCCATCATCGGGCACTTTTAAGATTCAGCTGGACACGGTGCGGGTCATTTTATCTAGACTGTGCTTTTCCTAAGAAAGGTTGGACCAGACTATCCCTGAGGTCCCTTCCAATCTGGTACTCCAGGATTTTAAGAACAGCAAAAGAACCCATGAATCCTCATTTTTAATCATTTACTTACATTAAATAAAGTATTAAATGTGTAAGAACGACCACCTTTGCCAGCAGTTTCAAAAACGAGGTCACTAATATTTTAAAAAATGAATTTTTGCTACAATGTGGCCTAAACCTAAAATCTGTTAAGAATTTGCCATCTGTTTCCTCCTGTGTCACGCACTGAGTCTAACTTCCAGTCTTGGAGGTTTCTTTTGGCAGACGATGCATGAAAATGTGAAAAAAAGGGCCTTTCTGAATTAGATTGTCAACAATTACTTTGATTTATGCTCTTTTCCAAGGATAAGTCATATTTATAATCTATGTGTTATCATATTTGCCATGAACTATTTATTAATATTTTGCTGACTAAGAGAGCTTTTGACAGAGCTATCATCTAAACCCCAGCTGAAGACAACATTTCAAAATAGCTCTGAAAAGCAAAGACTGTAAATTATTTGTAGCAAAAGGAACTTTACATGCCTTTAATGTCTAAATAAGTTTCTGACAGCAGATCTGTGAGTCCTTCTTTGGAGAAGGCCAAATGCATTGCTGGGACCAAAGCACGCTTTTCACCAAGCCACAGAAGGTATCGGGAGGGCATCAGGTTGTGTTTGTGGTGGTGCTTACCTGCCTGAGCATCCCGTCACTCCCAAATGTCAGAGTGTGAAGCTGAAAGCTCAAGTCTCGCATGCATGCACCATCTCCACGGGGCCATGGGCTGGTATTAGGGCTCTGAGAGTGGTATCACTCTCTAGGAAATATTAACTACAGATTCTTTTCTACTTTATTTTCTCCCCAGAATAACCAAACTAAAGTATCCATGACTGCCCTGTAGTAGTTTTTGTTTGGTTTGGTTTTGTTTGGTTTTTTTTTTAACTTGGCATTTTCTTTTGGAAAGATATCCTTCACTTGCAGTTCCTTTCAGGTTAGAAGAATATCCTTTACTAGCTCTGCTGCCCACAATTTTCCTTCTTTTCTGAACTCATGCACTCATGGTTCCATTACCACTGGAACTACCCCGTTTCAAAGGCAGACACCCTCCATCTGTCATGACTTCATCCAGGCTGAGCAGGTACCTCCAACCCAGCCTCCACTTTCCCTTCCAACTGTTCAGAGGTGTCCCCATGTCCTTCCCCAATAAAACTGGGTGGCACCTTTCATAGGCACCCACAGGAGTCCGATTAGTCTCAGACCCCAATAAAAACTGCTCCACCCAACATACCTAAATCACCTTCCTCATCTTGCTAATTAAAAAATAACAAAAAAAATCCCTTCATAATTTACCTTTTAGTTGTGGTTTCTTGACATTTTCAGACAAAACCTGGCTCTTAGCACTATTCATAGAAAATGGATTCTTGTTTATGCAGAGTTTTTGTTGGCTTTATTCTCTCTTTTATTCTTCAACTGCTTGTTTTTTCTCATATTGCTGCTGTAGCTGTTTGAGTCGCTGTTAGCGCTGGGCAGAACTACAGCTTCTGAAAGTTACAGTTATCTGGGAGTACAGCCAATTTTTCCCCTTTCTTATTTCTTTATTCCTTGTGACTATTTGCCTTTGTAATAGAAAGAATTCGCAGCGTGAAGGGCACGGTTGTTGATAAGTTTCTAGCTTTGTAATTACACTGGAAACATGAACAAACTTTGGTTTTCAGGGTGACTGCATTGCCCTGAACACTTAGTGCCTTCGACGGAGGCCAGTTTTAATAGCTGAGACCTTGCAGAGCCACTTTTCTTCCACAAAGAAAGAATTTATAATATCTTGCCTGTAATCAGACTGAGTACACGGCTGAGAAATGCAGTCTTTACGTGTCAGCTCTGCTTGTGTCAGTCAAAACCCATTAAGCTCACCTGTCACTTGGCATGTGATCTAATTCAGCTCTCGTAATTCCCGTGCAGCCAGTTTCATCACTGGCACAAGCTTGCACTGGCAGATAATGATATTCCAAGACATTTAATTTCAACCCTTATAAAACTGCTTAACTGAATGTATCGTGCTCAGCTCTCAAGATATTTAAATGAGCATTCATTTGAAACTCAGAAGAATTGAATTCAGCCAACCCAAGACAATTCCCATACAAGCCTTCCATGCCACTTCAGCACCCAGCGGGCCCAGGAGAGGTGGGCACTGGCCGGTCTCCTGTTGGCCTGCGTGCCAACAAAAGGCTTTTGCTCCCACTCTAGAGGTGAGCACTGGAGGAAGACTATGCAGGAGGCATGGGACATTCACTAACATGGGATCAGCCAAGTGAAGGCTCTCGGGGAGAGATGAGCATTCCCAAGGCAGAGGTAGACACTGATCCACGCTGGGTGGGAGAGGAAGGAGAGCATGAATCATTCCCATAGAGCACTGTTCAGATATTTACACATTTTGTTACAGGTTCCTAGTTCTTTTTTTTCAGTGTGTTCATTGACTGCTGCATGATTGATGAGGCTCAGGAGGCTGTTAAAACCATTCAGTTAGCAAGCTATGTCTTAATTTATACTTTAATAGCTTAAATGCCAAGGTTCTTAATGCCCGTTTGTTTTTTTTTAAACCCACCACCACCTCAGCAATAACCAACCAAAATACTTTAATCAACAGCACAAGAAATGGGGCAAATTTTGGACAGCAGGAAGCAGGACATATAAATATACACATGTCACTCGCATCCTATAATTTGCATCAAACAGGGTGTCTTACAAGGCTGTGGTCACCAGCCAGTACCTAAATCCAGAAGTGTAACTAAACGATCTCTTTAATTACAAATGCTCTAGAATGATTTAATGTATATAAAATTCATACACACTTATTGACACACACTGTCAAAAGACTTCTTCTTGTTCTAGGGAGGCAGTCATTAGTACTTAGACATAGGTTCTTTCCACCTTTATTTTTGGCCTTAAAATTGATCAAGGGAGGATACAAAAATCTGAATTTTGTTTTGAAGTAAAAAGGTCTTAGAAGCTAGTATACAAAAGCTATAAAAAACCCTAATTAAAACCCCAGAGACCCCAGAGATCTCTAAAAAGCACTTATCTTCTCAGAAGGTATATCTTTGTTCCCAGTATATCTGTGCTCATAAACTGAAAATAGGTGAACACACATTTGGCTGTATAAATTATTGTCTAATATCCCATGCAACATGTTCAGATACATCTCGTTACCAAGGCATCTTCTTTCCAAATGTAAAAAAAAAAACCAAACAAAAAAAAACCAACAAAAAACCCACAAAAAACCCCAAAACATTTCCTGGGTTTCAAAACAGAAATTTTAAATGTTATTGTATTTACAAGTATAAATATTTCCTGGATGCAAGATATTTAGTGGTAGCAAAAATATATCAATAATTTTTCCACCTGTTTACTACACTTTCTTAGAAACTGCATTAGTTGCAAATTCAATAAATAAAGTTACAAGTAAGAAAGGCAAAGAAAAAAGAGAACTCATTTAAACAAAATAAAAACATCACAGTCTCTTATTTTCAGTGGAGATGCTGATCTCCCTCTACATCACAGGGACTTTTGAACTACATTTCTATGGATGCTGGTGGGAAGTCAGTTTATTTCTCTTGTGTATTAAAGAGAATAATTTATCTTCCAGAAAAAAAATATAATGTGAGTGCATATGCAAATATCTTTTCCAAACAAAAGCATTCTATTAAAATTCACATTTGTGAATAAAGTAAATGTTGTGTAGCATGCAGTTGACAGCATTTGTATAAGCAAAATGTAGAATAACATGTTCCAAATGATCATTACATTAGTTCCATTTTGCCTTTGCTAGGATGAAATTAGGTATTTTTCTCAAATATGTGTGTTTTACCATTATTTCCTTTACTGGCACTTCAGGCTATACCGATTTTACCATCTGTTTGTTCCTTCAGAATTTTAGACGCAAGATGTAATGAATTTATTTACACAAAATCCTGTTATTTTCCCTTTCAGTAGCTTCTTTCAAAGGCCACAGATGTTAGCTTAAATAGAAAGTGAAAATATGATTTAATTCAGACAACTGTGTATCACTTCTGAAATAGATATTATTATTTTTTGGCTTGTCAATATAGAATTGCTGCTTGGCAACTCATCTCCATCCTTGGAGGTTTTCAAAACTCAACCAGACAAGGGCACAGCTGACCCGATCTAGTGGTGGTTCAAGCAGAGTGCAGGCTGCAGGATGAGGTTATTGACTCAAAGGTCCCTTTCAATCAGCATTTCCATGATCTGTTGTAACTTAGATAATTGTAATATGATTACCACTAAAAACCTTGGGTTTCTAAATTTTGTGATGTAAAGGCTACAATGGCATTTTTTTTAACCGCAGAGCTAAAATTAAGATCCTGTCCTTCCTGACCACAATTCTGGGAATTCTAAGAGAGTTTTTAAAGTTAGATTTCAACAGCACTTGATGTCAGAGCCCATGTCCACAAAGAAGCACTTGGTGCGTTACTGAGGTCTAACCACTTCTCAGTGCCTCAGACAGAAGGTATCCCACTCCTAAACTGGGGAGCTGTGCTGCACACAAGCTGGACTGCAGATGGGAGTGGGAGTTCTGCATTACAGGAAATTGTTCTGTTTAGACTAGAAAATTATTACCAAAAATCCTGTAGCAACACTGAGATAAGGCTTCTTAACGGTTTGCCTAATTTACTTTCCTAACTGCAAACTGGCTACATTTATATTTCTGGACTTCACAAAAAGGTCAAGTTAAGATACGTGTTGATTATGTAATATTATTTCAGCATTCCCCTCGATAATATCTACTGGAACTGGAACTGTTTGTGCAGAGAGAAGTCATAATAAATATACACGAGCAGATCTGAGGTGAATAAGCAATTGCTGACATTTGTGAGTCAGAATTTTAAATACTGGTGCAAGTGTGTGCTGGTGCCCTCATAGTATCTGCTGTAGCTATATCTAAGGACTATATATAGGAGTTTATAAAGGGTACCTCACAGCAACATCTTGAAGGGATCAAAGATGGTGACATTTAGGAGTCACTGCTGGTTTGGATCATCTAATTCAATCCTAACTAAACAGCGATCCTTTACGTACATTGCGATGGATACAAACAACAGCTGAAGTTTATAATAGATCCATCAAAATGAATTCAGAAGTCCAGAGAGTTAGTAACACAATACTGAATCCAAAGGCAAAATTGATTAAACACTGAAAATCCATCCAGTCCTTCATGTGTAATCATACAGGTATGAAATTTTCATATTTCTATACATTACATTACTATAAATTATAGATGGGGCCTGAATCCTCATTCTGTAAATTATTTTTTCACAGAATTCTGAAAAAAAATTAAGCAATAGATAGATAATATGAAAGTTAATTTTTAACTTGTATCTCCAAAGTAGTCTTGGTAATATACTTCTGGTAAATTCCTGCTTTTGCCACCACAGGAGATTGTAACATTTACATCACTCAAGAAGCGAGACAGCTACCAGGATTATTAAGGTCTTTCCTTCAGCCAAATTTATGAATTGTCACAGAATTTACTGTTATTTAACATGAAATCTAAAGTGAGCAAGCCACGCACTTTTTAAGATGCTCAAAATCCAATTTTACACTTGTCTTAATCACTGCAAATCAGTTCATCACACGTACAAACTGCCATCTGCTCATCCATTTATCAAATTTCCAAACATAAACTCATTTTGCTACTTATGTACAGATACAGAGTGTCATGTAAGATATTGACACGTTAAATCCACCAGTGTGCAGTCCTTTTCCTGATAAATCAAATACTGCAGATGTACTGGGATGTCTCAGGTGCCACAGACAACAGCAGCATCACAAACATGAGGGACAAACAACAGTCACAGTGATGCCATATCACACATTCTTGTGGCATAGCAGTCCCTAGAAACCACCCCAGTTCTTATTAATATAATATAGTGGTTTTACGTATCGCTAATAAATCCCTACAATCCAAGACCAGTGGTTGAAATGATAGGCATGTAAATTCCCATGAAGTTACCTCCTCTCTAAGCGTCAGAAATACCTGATACTGAAATGAGAGAATCAATGGATTTGAAAATAAGGCCAGATGTTCAGGGCATAAGAAAGTATGTCAGGTAATCAGACAAGACACATGTGTACACTAATTCATCCAAAATCTGTAATTTTATAAGTGGTTAATTTCTAAGAAAGGGAAACTTCCATTAGAGCTATCACTGCGCTTTCGAAACGGTATGAAATCACAACTCTGTTCATCAGTTAGAAATTCTTAAAATGTGCCTTCTTACAAAAAAAGAAAAAAAGACAAAAAGAAAGACTGCATTACTGTTAAAATGAACTTGTTTACATATTTATATTTCTGATTTAGAGAAAGGAAAAAAAGAAAAAGAAAACAAGAAAAAGAAAACTACAGTAACAAGCTATTTTTTCTTCTGTATCTGCTTTGTTACTAGATGTTGAAATGTTAGCATCCCTAATCTTTTCATAACATCTCAGGTTCAGCATTGTCTGTGCGTATAAATCCACTTACTTTTTCCAGGTGAGTTCTGGTTTAGGACTAAGAAATGGTTTGCTTCCATTGCAGAAGACTGAAACAATGAAAGAGAAAAATTAAATTCAGCAGTCTTGTTCATTTTAAGCATATTTAGATAACTCAAATTAGGTACTAACCAATAACATTAAGAAGGAAAACTAAGGTGGTTTTTTTTTTAATCAAGTGTCTGCATGAAGTAATAGGTTCATGTACATTTGCTCTGTATTTTAATTTTGTAAAATGATTTTACCTCTATCATTCTTCCTGATGGAATGAAATAAGTGCTATCCAGTTACCCTTGTGAGGACATACATCTCTGCATCCATGCTAATTCAGTTTCCTAAAATAATGCAATGATTAAGCTTGCACTTCTTTTTTTACTTTTTTTTTCATCCACAGTCTACTTTGGATACTAGGTACTAAATTAAAGTAATTGACTAAAGCAGGATACCAGCTAAAAATGACCAATTAATCCATATGTTAATATTCATCACTGTCACTTGCGTCAATTCCAATTGTTGGACC
>VZTM01033815.1:2989-41914 GCA_013400555.1 Jacana jacana | reverse complement strand
ATTTGCTCTTCAAACCAGACAACTACTGTGCTAAAGGAGTCCTCCTGCTAAGCTAGAAAATACATCAAAAATTAAACATTTAAACAAAAGAGAAAAGGGATGCAGAAGGCAGGCCAATTAATACTGAAAATGCCCGCTGTAGCCTGGGTCAGTCAGGTAACCCAGAAACTTNTTTCCAGAAGGTAAACTCAGTAGAGCCATTTAAATTTTTTCATTTAGTAATGAGCAATTATATCATATGCATGTGAACCACACGCACACAAGAACTAAAGAAAAAGGAAATCCTGCTTAGTTATTATAAAAGGTTTTAGAAAAAAAAAGATAATTGATGCTACTTCTCAAATTGAAATTCATTCGTGGGCATAATTAATTTAATTTTTAGAAATTAAAATTGGAAATATATTTTTATAGTTTAAAAAACAAAAACAAAACCACACACACAAGACACACCTGTCCAGATGATTTTCCTCCCAGGAACAAACTCAAAGCCAGAGATTCTCTCTCACAGGAACCCCATTAATACCCTGCTGAAACAAATCTGAATTTAATTCAAACTCAGTGGGTAACAATGCTGTCTGCTTTCCTCTTTAGTGCTACACTATAAAAACCCAGGAATTAGATTTAGGAGTAGCCACCTGCTTTCACAACAGACTGCCAAAACCTGAAAGTATTCTCTTTACTTTTTTATTATCCTTTTTTAGGTTTATTATTGTTGCAGATATAGTTTCACAAATTTTTGTTGCTTTTTTGGTAGGCAAAGAATAGTAATGGGCAAAACTCTGCATATACTTTTCTTCAACCACATGAAAATCCTGGATTTTTCCCTAAAAAAAAAAAATTACTTTTCTATTTATTAGACCCATATTATGTAGTCGGTGAAGACAAAAGGTGCTAAGAATGAACAACACTGCCCTAAATTTTTCATTTGATTAGCACGTAAGCAATGCAGACTAGATTTGGAAAGAAATTCAAAAGGACATTTGCATTGTTCCTATTTACTCTGTGGGTTCCTACACCACCCCCTCTCTGTTGCTGTCTGGTTGTGCCATTATTTTCTAACCACACTGCCCTTCACACAGATCCAAAGACAAAGGTAAAAATCATACCAATTGTGCTGAGGATAGATTTCAACAGAAGGAAAGAAAGAAGGAAAGAAGCAAGGAAAAAAAGAAAGACAGACAGAAAGAAAGACAGAAGGAAGGAAAGAAAGACAGAAGGAAGGAAAGACAGAAAGAAGGAAAGACAGAAGGAAAGACAGACAGAAAGAAAGACAGAAAGAACAGATAAACAGTGCTGTAACTAACCCCAAAAGGAGAATTTCAGCATGAAAGCAAGCTGCTAGATGAAATCTGAAATCCAACACCGTAAATAATGTAGCTTTAGTACTCTTACCAGTAGTGGCAAACTGAATTTCCTTTGGAAACTTCCCCGAGTCTGAAACCCTCCTGTTATGGCCATCTCTTAATTACTATTGCAAATAATAAAACTGTGTTGCAAATTGCAAATAATAAAACAAGCAGGGAAGTTGATGATATTGAGATTAGACACATATTTTAACATTTCAAGTGTAATAATGCCTGCTTACTGGTGAGCTGAATGCCTTTAACCACACTGCAGTTCAGTGCTCTAAAGCATAATCTTTGTCAGAAGTGCCAAGACGTTTGGCGACTTTCTGGAATGCTACAAAATTGCTAAGCAGGAAACCTACAGAAGAAAATCCTGCATATTTTCAGAGTAAGTCAAAGCTAAACTAATAGTAAAGTGAATTGCCACCAGAAGCACGTCATCTTACAACATGGAACACATTTTCAAGCACCAAAAGGGAATTAGCACAGGAATATGAAAGATGGAAGTTTTAAAAAATAACTTTGCTTCATTTTGCAGAATGACATTGGTCAGACCTTGCCTTAACTCCCCTTCCCAATCCTATTCAATTATGACTTTGTCCCAGAAAAATACCAAAAAGACCTGAGAGAGAAGAGTGACGCAAGTGCTGCTAAATAGGCATAAAAACCCAACAAAGTCTGGTAAGCATCTTAAAATATGAACCAAAAAACAACCAACCAACAAAAAAACCCAAACCAAACCAAACCAAAGCAATAGCAACCCCGCTAAGCTTCATTTGGCATCTGGTTATTCCAGAAATCATTCTGCTGAGCAGAGCTGTTCACTGTCTTTGGCTCGCCCCAAACCAATGGGTCTGGTTTCCTCAGACCCAGTAATCCCCAAGTATCTCATACACTCAGATCAGGCATTTAAACAAAACCTCTGGCCACTGAAAAGTAGCCCCCAGATGCTCATCTCCTTTTAACAACCAGACACTGCAGCCAGAAGACTCACACGTTTGCTTTGATGACCTGATCTGTCTCACACCGACATCTCGCTATCCAGGACATCCCAGGGAGGTATGAGGTGCAAATCCTAATCAGTAGCTAAATCCAGAATGCTTGACCAAAGTTATAAAAGAAGAAAGAAAGCACTTCTCCTACTTCATTTAAGGGTGCTGCCTTTTGCATCATCCCTACCACAGAGGAGTCTTACCGCTCTTCACCGCTCAGAGGTGATCCTCGGTGACACGCTTTTTAGAAGTTGAATCTCTAAAAGATTTTTTCCTTGGAGTCAACAGCGAACTTACAAATAAATTAGCCAGTTTCTGGTGAACCTGCACAGCATTCAAACACATACTAAGTGCAGCTAAGGGGACTCTCATTTCAGGAAACATTTTATTACCTTATTATTTCATGAATACACGATAGGAACAACAATGTCAATGCTAACTTTCCAGTCTAACTGCACAGATTTCTCTACTCCTTCACCTCAAATCAAAAGTATATTGTAACTTTTGTTCAAGCATCTGAAGGCTTCTAAACCAATCTTTTGTAGGGGGAGATAAAATTCCATTTTTATTCAAGGGAAGCAGATAACCACTGGCACTTATTCGACAACCAGTTTCTTTTCTCTTCCCTCTCTCTTTCAAATGAGCAGCCTGTACTAAAGGAAGGCTGTAAAACATTCACTAAAAAGAAGCAAACAAATGGTTTGGCTGAGCTGCAAAACTCTTTCAACACTTTCTACTCTGTGTATAGCTAGGGTTCCATCATGGCTACCTCCACTATGATTTCCATTGAACTAAAATTTGGCTCAGAATTGAGAGCAAGTCCTATTTGCAGACAGGCAGAATTCATGCAAATAAAACTGAAATGATAATTGAGAGAGAGATTTTAAATAAATGCTGTATTTGTCCTAGTCAATACCCCTCTGAGGTTCCAATTCTGTTTGTCAAAAGAAAGGATTATCCCCTGAATGTTTAAATTATGCTGAATGTGAAGCTCACATGGGCACATACACAGAGAATCCCTCACTGGGAATTGTTTCCCTTTATTACAGACAATGTGGAGTCAAAAGTTGATTCTAAAAATGCTCCGTACTAAATCAGAGATTGCTTGTCTGTGCCACACACGACTATTGGTAGGCAGCAGCAGGACCTGTTCTCTCCAGTCCATTTGAAGAGCTGTAGGAGCCAGGAAAGCAATGGAGGAGCCGTGCTCTAATTCAAGGACCCGACCAGTTTGCCGGGATGTACAAGCCCAACCCATGCTCCCATTGCATGGTGACTGAAATCTAAATACATTAAAATCTCTTTTAAAGTACCCTGAATTGCAAATGCTATTGCACATAACGTTCTGTGAATTTACGTTAGTACTGTTACATGTCAGTTTGTGGCTGGCATACAGGTGAGAAGTGCATACGTTAACTCACTGCTATGTAAATTAACAGGACACTGGACCAGGCTCATCCTTCACTCTGAATCTTAGATATTGACAAAGAAGCCCACATAAATTCCCTCATCCCAAAATTAAAAGTGGAAACAATGACATATCTGGTTCAGTTTCTTTAATTCACATCAAAAAAACTCTGTTTTACTTGTTTACTAAATTCTGTAATTTCTAAGAATTGGGATCCAGGTAAATCTGCTTAATGGAGTATCCCAATATCCACCATTCCAGGTCTAACTCTTCTGGGTTTGAGTTCAGAAGAGTGCAATAAAGTAAAATAGACTGAGAAAACACAATCACTGTCTTCTTTACAGTGTCTATCACATTTCTGTAATGGAGAATTTAATTCAGTGTTGTCTATTGTTAGCAAGGTGCCAGCAACCTCAGGAAAAATGAAAAAGGAAATAAAAATAAAATGTATCTGCCAAAATGGAGTCACTGTCTGAATCTGGTCTTGTGGTGGTTTCAATGTGTTTCTCTTTATGTTTGCAATGATTCTTACTGGCGAAGGTATATACTGCTGCCAAAAGTTGCTGGCTGCTAAACTGGTGGAGTTTTTTCTTACTTTGTTCCTGGTATATATTTTAAAATAAGTTGGCCATCATCTTTTGTCTTTAACTCCTGTTTTTAAAGAGCAGGACAAGAGAGGTGATACTTCAGTCTCTATAAACAAAACTCAGAACAAACCCTTTTCAGCGAAGTTGGAGAAAGGCTGATGCACTCAAAAGAGAGAGAGAGAAGGATCCGAGGTTCAGAGCGATGCACGAGGGCTTGCATCACTGCCTGTAAGCCCTTCAGCTAGGCAGCTACTGCCCAGGGCCATCCCCGTGCCTTCAGGTGTGATGGTAGAAGAGCCATTCTGTTATTTCTGCTGTATTGTTATTTGCCATTCCTTTCCCTCCTTGTCATAGTCAGAGCACTGCCCACCTCCTCACATAGGGAAGGAAATAACTGTGTTTAAGCTGGGCTCACACCGAAGGATGAACAAATCCAGCTCTCCTTTCTTCTCCATGCAGAAGAATGGGCATCAACAGAGAGATGGTATCAAGAGCCGCGCATACCTCCCTCCAAACGTGAATTCAGCTCCCACAGTCAGGTTAGCATGAGGGTTAGTATTTTGAAAACATACTTGATATCAAGAAGGGTATGAAAATACCTTTGCACATGCCATTTACATGCTGAACTTCTGTAGCTACTGGCCACAGCCATGGGGTGAAGGATGCTGTAAAATGTTTCTGAAGAAGCAGGTGTTGCAAGAACAAAGAACATGTGACGCAAAAACCTCTCTGTACTGACCAAACTGTCACTTCTAAAGTTGTTTACGTGTAATTGCAGAATATTAAGAGTTTTCCTGTTCACAGAAAATAAGATTCGTATTCTGGGTTTAGAGGATTCTGTGTCCAGAGAAGGCAACGTTTTGTCTCGAGCAGCTTTATAACAGATGCCAAGCCAGAACTCCTGAAAGAGCCTCATGCGGTGTTTCTGTACTTTGACGTTTGCCTGAGTCACAAGGACACACAAACAGGTGGGGAAATAAGCCCAGCAGCAGAAATTAAATTTCTGAAGTCTCAAAATATTGACAGAGCTCTGAGTTGGTTACTAAGGTATCTGTGCAACTTCATCCACCTCTAAGTTGAAAGTTAGGGGATAAACTGGGAAAAAAAAAGCAAAAAAAAAATCCTGAAGGCTGCTTACAAGTCTGAGGGAGAAAGCAAACTTCCACAAGACTGGGAATGTGCAAACCTCCGATATCATACAGAGGGAAATATATATCTTCTGAACACTTTTGAAAAGCTAAGTTTCTAGTCTAAAATAAATTACAGACTAATCCTTTAGTCTCATCTTTAGGCTAAGCATTAAAGACCTAGGTTCACCCCAGCACGCTTTCAGAGAGTAAACACAGAAGGAAAATGTGTTCTGTCCTAAAGATTATTTCATGTATGTAGGCATTTCTATCTCAACACTGCAAATAATTAAACGATGCATCCACAAACTACAGGCAATTTGTAATTTAACATGCTCTAAAGTCTTTGCAATACGGGATCATTATTCAGTAAAATAACGAGGCCAGAAGTGGTAAATATACATTCAAACACATGAGCAAGTTCATCTGTTTAGTTATTTCTTAAGAGTAGAAGTGCTCCTGAAAACTATTAAATCTTTCTGCCATTAGATAAAAAAATCACAGCAGGTAACTGAGAGGCATAAGAGATGTGCAATCACAACTAACTAAACCAGAGAGAATGTGTCAACCAGGTAACATACAGCAACATAAAATACATAACCTAATGCATCACCTTTGAAATCAAGGGAACACAGTGATAAGATTTGAGTGAAAAACCTGGGAAATCTCTCATAAAACGTAGTATCTGATCCATTTATCTTACAATCAGGAGTGGCAAAATCTTTTGCTTCACTCTGAGACAGAAAGCATTAGCTGAGGTTTCTAAGAGTTGCTTAGCTGGAAATCTGACCAGTCTTGAAGAGGCTGTTAAATGAAGATTACAGTAAGCTGTGTTTCACACTGTGTGAAATCACAGGAGGTAATCAAAGCACTGCTCTCAACAGAAAGACATTCCACAGAGATGCTTTGCTGTAACGGTACAGAGAGAAGCAGAAGGATCTGACCCAAGGCCATGGAGCATGCCATTGATTCCAAATTATCTGCTCCAACCCAATCAAATGCGTCGCTACCAAAGATTGGATCCAGAGTTATAACACTTATATTTTTAATTATGAGGGTGAACTCTGTCCAATACCAGCATATCTGTCTGCAGCCTTGATGCTGGTGGCACCACTTAGCCCAGGGTGAAGGGATCAGCACAGATCCCACAAGGGTATTTTTTGCAAGTGTTTGGTCCCTGACAATAGTTTTGTGTACTATTAAAATATTGCTACCCACCATTACAAATATGACAGATTTGGAACTAGTCCTGGTACTGAGAAAGAAATTCAGCTCTCGAATTTACTCCACTTACCACGGGATTCAGAGATATCTTTCCATCTACTCAAAATAGTCAGAACAAACTCAGTATGGTTATTAGCAATCTAGGGAAAAATCTAACCAGGAGGATGAACACTGTGAAATCACAGAACATAAAAATCTTTCAGGAGAAATTACAGTGCAGGAAAATAGCAGAATAACGTTATTGAACACAAGCTTTTTATTTTAAACTGTAAATAATAATGTTTGCCTTGGGATTGGTTCTCAATTATAAGCCTAGTATAGTCACATCACTTGTTATGCATTTAGCCTTCAGTATGAATTGTAGGTAATTACTAGATTGGATTAAATTAGAACTTGGTAACGTTCTGTACTACTGGGCATTCTTCTAGTCTTGAATCTCCAATAAGAAAAAAAATCAATTTAAAAAGCTTTAACTAAACTGTGATTAATACCTAAATGTAACTTTTTGGCTCTTCGAGATAATCTTAATGTTGAAATAATTAATTAACTTAAGCTATATTTTAAATCAAATAGACAACATATTAAAATAGACAGTAAATGTAAGAACCGATGTGAAACATCCTACAAGTGGACTATCACACTATACAGTATAATGGAGTCATAACTTACCAGTTATAGCAAATACTCATGCACCTACAATGAAATTTACACCTTAACAGCTCTAATTTATTTTTATTATCTAGTAATAATAAAGTCTCTCTCATTAACAGTAACTTTGCCTGTTTTTAAACTGGTAATAGAGAGCACTACTTCTTTTCATCATATGCAGCAAGTGTTACGAGTTTCCTTACTGACATTTAACACAGTCTCTTTATCAGTTTAATGTCTTTTCTTCTTATGCTTCCAGCAATGCATGACAGGCTTTTCCACTGCAGGGCTTAGGATGATGTATAACATTTTACTTCAAGGAAACACAGTATCTTTATTTAAGTGCCATGTTTTCAATTCCCTCCTTCGTATTGCACTATCTCAACTGTGAATTTATTCACAGAATGTGAAATTATTTGTATGCAAAACATACATTAAGTTACCTATTCTTTCTGCCCTTGAGCCTCCCTTAAGGAACTGAGGTAGAAGATAACGCTCTCAGTGTTTTTCTTCTACCCCCTTCCAAAAATTCTCAATAGATTTTGGAGTAATTGTTTTGTGTTGATGCTTAAAATTGTTGTTACTTCATCTGAGCAATTTAACATTGAAATTTTTCCCTAAACATGTACCATCACAGTTTGCCAATACAGATATAAATGGTTATTCATTTTTTTTTCATTCCCATACTGCCTTTTGCTCTAGTTCCCAGCAAGCACTTACCTACATTTCCTTCTTCTTGAATCTGAAGAAAAACTTATCAGACCACTCACATCTTAATTGCTCAAAATTCATCTTCTGTAACCCTTAAAAGATGTTGATAGTCGGAATCTGTTTGGATTTCAAAGAAACTGTACTAATTACTATTGCATTTATTGATGTTCACATTCACTGGCCTTCACCTACTCCTGGGGAAATCAAGAGGAGAAGTAAAAATAATTTTGTCTGATTTCCTGAGAGTTATCTAAAAATTCCTGGAAGGAGCTGAATTTTCAAAGCACTCACAGTATCACTGTGGCTCCCTGCTCACATCGCTCATCACTGTTAGGGGGGATAACAGGGCTTGAGAGCCCAAAGGAGGGCCTGAGGCAGGGGGCACAGGATTGAGAAGGAGGCAAGAGAAGGAGTCCCCACTTGACCTGAAAGCTGGGCATACGAGCACTGTTATCGACAGAATAAGCCCTGGTACCACTCTATGGAATACAGCAGGGTTTTTGTGCATCCCACAATTGATCTCTTATTTCCATCAAAATGATAGACAGAAGAATCAAAATAAGAGGAACACATTGTATGATACAGTACTGTTTAATCATATGGTTGGTTTCTGATTGCACTGAAAGTATTAAAGGGAGAAAAGAACTATTGAGGTCGGGGTTTCCTTTGTAAAGGAATTTGTGATACAGTAGTTACATCCACACACGGTATCTTTACCCCTAAAATGAACTAGAAAGACATGTGCGATGACCAGCACATGAGGCATAAATACCTAACTATCCTGTTTCATTTGCAACAAGAATCTTTGAAAGAATGAAAACATTCACTGCTTCCTTGGGATTTCTCAAAGCATTCAGGTGGCAGCCAAATAAGTTAGAGGAAGGAAATTATTTAGGTTGAAAATTGTAGTCCATTTGGCCAAAACACACAAAAAGGGAAGAGATGATTTTACTTAGCCTTCAGTGATGAGGAGCTACGTTTACTCTGGTGTTCTAAGCATTAACTGCACATTTGAAAAAATAGCATTTAGGGCAGTGCACCACAGTTGCATCAATTTTCCTTGTAAGTTGAGCTCAATTCTGCCTCCTGTTAAGAGCCAGACTAGCTTTAGTTAGGATTTTTAGAGGATAAAAAGTACACTGGCAGTGCAAGCCTTTTACTGGAAAAAGTGGATACCCTAGCCGTTGACAGCAAAAAAAAAAAACTTGCAAAAATAATTCAGCACATAAAAGAAGGGTAGTACTGATGTTTGTGTCTATCTGTATGCAAAATGTCGATAACATCTTTTTCCTTCTCTAGTTTCCTTAGGTTTAGTGTTGCAAAAACCTATGTCTAATAGTGCATTTAAAATTAAGGAACACGGAAAGAGAAAGGATCGGTAGAGGAAATCCAAACCTGCACCAAGCTATGTGATAAAGGTTAGAATAAATAAATAAATCAATATGCTAAGCTCTTTGGCTTCTTCGATTTGTGGCAATGAAAAGCTGGAAAGGAAGGAAAGCAGGACTACCCTGATATTCATCCAAGGATGGATTTGCCCTGCAACCTGAGAAAGAAATTAATACTGAGATAATTACTTCAGTAATTGTGCCATTGGTCTACCAGATTACTTATCCAGTCTGTCAGACAATCTGCCCCTCTGATGGATGGGCTGCAGTTTGGTTTTTCATGGACTGGAAGGAACCAGAACTCCTAAGGGCAACAGAGAGTGCAAGAAGAGCATGGAGTAGTAGAGAAATCGGTGAGCAGAAAATAACACATATCTCTATCTCAAAAACAGGGAAAAAACACACTTTATGCAATCAGATGAAATTCCTACATCTTCCTTGCTTGTGAAGCTCCTTCAAAGATGAGGACTTTGTTTCCTAACCAGACAGGACTACCAAGGACTGACCATGAAAGTGGATGTCTTTGATTCAACTCTAAAACCACATGGATCAAGCTCCCAGCAGATGAACCTAAGGAGCCAATAGAGCAGTAAATTCTCTCAGTGTACTGGTGAAAATGGGTTAGTTTCTCTGCCTGAAAACCCCACAGAAACTTTGTTGCTCCTCCTCAACCTCCTCCTGCATATCCCCTTGCATTTTGTCAGTGGGACTGTAACGTCTGAGAAAGTTACAACCAGTGTTACTGCAGACTGTAATCAGTTATAATCCTCAGAGTTACTGAGGATTTGTCCTGATTTTCCACTATTGCTTCTTTGTCCTCTCTTCTCTTTGGTTTAAATCTCTACAGAAAATCAACCAGTCAAAAAGAAGTTTTATTTTACGATTACAAAGCATTTCATGCTCTTTTGACATAGTTTTCTTAATGCTCACCCTAAAATTCCTGCAGAGTGTTGTGCAAGGCTGCAAGTCCTAAGAAATGGAAAAAGAAGAAAAAAGTGCACCTGAGAGGAAAAAAAGCCAATGTGACAGACGAATGGGTAAAACAAACAGCTTGCTTTTGTATCAAAAGGTGCTTGCACCTTAATCTGCAGCCCTACTCCACACCGTTCATGCCCATGAGCAATTGCTCTGATAAAAAACAGCGAGAACAGTAACAACTAAGTACCTCAGCTAGCCAGATACACTTAAATTAGTATAAATAAAGAAAAGGCTTTCAAGTCCTTTTCTGCTTCTCACGTGGCCCACAGAAGGATTCCTTTCCGTTTCTGTCGTTGCACTTTGCCTAGGGATGCTGGCTGACACGCAGTAAGCAATGAGAGCGACCGTAATGACACGGCGTAGGCAGAAATAGCTCAGCTGCAAGAAGAAAGCAAAATAAGAAAAAAGAATAAAAAATTTAAAAATCACCCAAATGGCCCAGAGGTGGGAATGGAAATCAGCAGCATGCTTTTATTCCTACTTAATACTTCAGGATTATTAATGAAGGCTTCAACCACGTGCAGCCGCCACCTTGTCTACCTTGTCAGTTTATTTAATGTAACGTGGGGTTATAGGTCAGGCTCAGTACCTTAACTCAAGCTCTGATTATTTTTTTTATTTTTTAATATTATTTTTGGTATTTCATTGCAAATGCCACTTTACCAGATGAAACACAATTGGTGGCAGTAATATATATATATGTCATCAGTCTGCAAATGAGCATACAAGGAGGGCAAGGACAAAGGCAACGTTAGCTTGCTGCAGGCCGCTGATCACAGTATTTTCTCGGGGGGCTAAAGTTTCTGGCCTATCAATAGTCTCAAATCATAGAACATCCTGAGTCAGAAGGAACCCACAATGCCCTGCTAATATCAGATACTTGAATATGTCAAGCCATGTACCACAAACACAGATGGCATCAAATTGGTAGCAGTGGACACACCAAACTTCCTACCATCTCTATCATCTCATCTCACAAGCGAGGACACTCATCAGTCTGCAAGGGAGGGAATCAAAGCTTCCTGGTCCCTGTGCAGCTGCAGACACCTCAAACACTGACCAGATGCAAGGTACCGGTTCATCCCTGATCCTCCCCTCGCTTTCATTTATTTTCCTCTTCCCATCAAAATATAGTTTCTGTGTTTATGCATAGAATTGAACTTGGTATTTGTAACCAACTGAGCCCGAGGCATGGAAGTGAGCACATTACAGGCACACAGATAAAAAAAAATAAATACTGCTGCAGGGACATAGACCTCAGTTCAGCCTGTCCAGTGTTAAAAAGCCTAATTCTCCCCAAACACAGCCTCTCTATCATGCTCTAAAAAGCCATCGCCATTACAGAGTAATACAGACCATGAATACCTTTATTTTTGGGGGGTGTTTTTTTTTTTTTACATGCATTAGCCACTTTCTTCACTTTGGAAATCCTATTTTGTATAGATAATATAATTTAAGTGCTGTTACATTAAAATTTCAAGTCACATTATTTTCACTATACCTTTCTGCATTAGGAAAGAAGAGATAAATTTTTAATCTTTTATTTTTAATGAAGATTAAAGAACAAGTTCTGCTTGGCTTGCCTTGGCACACCATACATTTTAATGTATATTGATTTGTATAAATGTCTCATTTAGAGCATATTTTTGTAAGTATTAATGGTTCTTGGACAGATAAGATTAGTCCTCCTGTAATATTGCCAATCTCATTGGTCAAAGTTGAAGAACACATTACTTCGTTCTGAGATGGAAAAGGAAGACAGAGAGACAACTTCTGAGACTGGAATACCAAAGGATGGATGTCCTCAGCAAGAACAGACACCTGCAATCTGCAAAAGCCAACACAAAATTCTGACTTATATTGACTGCAAGTGAGAATTCTATGCTTATTCTTGCTAATCAGCCCTTTTTCCATTAATTTTCATGGAATTCTGAGCTGATTTTATCAGGAAAGGGGATTTATGAAGCACTTTTGAAGGTGAGCCGGCATCCGGGAGAATGTTGTTACTGATCTGAATGCAGATATATGGATTCTCTTAGGCTACCCTTTGCTATAGGGCTCCATACAGCAGATGTAAATGAGGAAAAAAGCAGTTCACATTTTCAATAAGAGTTTTAAAAATACTTCTTGGAAATCTCTGCTCTCATAATACAAATACAATCATAGAATCATTTAGGTTGGAAACGACCTTTAAGATCTTCAAGTCCAATAAAATAACAACAAAATGATATAACAAAAATGCCGTATCTTTGTTGTGCTGCTCTATTTTTGCCACCTATACTGTGGCCCATTCAGACATTAACGCTCTGTAATGTCTCACGTGAAAATATAAAACATGTGAATCTCTCATGCAATCCAAATATAACAAAGAAACTCGTAGTAGTAAAACCATACACTTTTCCTATAGTTTACTGACAGAAGAAAAAAAAAATAATCAAAATAAGACACCAGATCAAGCTATCAGCTTCCCTGGCTACTCTCTAGATGCCCTCTTTGATGATTTCCTGTTTTCTTTTTCTTCTCTTGAAGAAGAAGGATCCATAGATATATTATTCCAGGAGGCTGGTACTTTTGAAAACTGTGATTAATATTTCTCTGATATTTGGAACTGCTGTGGTAGTTAAAAAAACTGCCCTTGCTTAAAAACTGCCCTTTTTAAGCAAGAAGCATCTTGATCTTTCATTTCAGATTGCAAATTCCTCAGCATACATTGAAGATAGGGTCCAGATATTCTACAAATTATGATAATGCCTGATAAATCCCTTTCCTTTCCCAAGCAGATGAAAAACAGTAACCCTTTCAGATTCATCTGAATTTCTCTAGGAATTTTGCTACTGGGAAGTAAAACTGGTCTTGTTTTCAAAATCCGCTTTCATAGAGCCATCTTTTCCCACCACAGAGATTCAAAACCATTAATGCTTCAGTAAATACATCCTGAACCATCTAGTAGTATCTGTGTCTGTTACCACAGTGAAATTGTTTCATGGATAAATTGTTCATTTGCAACTTGATCTGCGTCTTTTGTTTCATTTCTCATCCATGCAATACAATTACAAATCAATTATGCTCTTTTTCTAGAACTCCTTTTTAAAATGGACACGAGCATCTCTATACTTAATGACTACCCCTTGAAAGGCAGCCTTCCTTCTTTTGTAACAAGAGACATGGAGTAGGACCACAGGGTACAGAAGTACAAATGGAGGACAAGCCTTTAATACAATGTTCTGGAAAGAACAGAGGAAATCAGGGAAACTGAGATGTGGCAACACTCTAATTTTCAAAGCATAAAGAAGTCAAAATCAGATCAGTAATGAGAACATGGGCTTTGGAAATTATTCATCTGCATTGAGAAAGGTAACAAAGAAACTTAGCTGAATGTAATCATAAATAAGTTTAGGACAGACTTTTTCCTTTTCTACAAACTTGTCTTGTAGCTTGATGTTTCTCTGGCTGCGACTAGGAGACACCTCAATCTTTCCTCATTCCCTATTCTACTGTACAGAGCCCACTGGCACACTATAAGGCTCTCGGTAGCAGCATCCATAAAGAGCTGAAAACCCAGAGTCAATAGTAACGTTACATTTTGTAGGGTAATTTCTCCATGTCGGGGAAAACAGTTTTTATAGGGACGTAAAATCAGGCATAGAAAAATAAATTACTATTAGAAAAAGTATTTTTCAAAACTAGTTAAGTGCTTTTCAAAATGTAGCAGATTTTGTTTTACGTCCCCTCTAAAAGCTCTGCTGAGCATCTAAGTGTTGCTGCCACGAGAGCTGGTCAATGACTGGCTAACTCCTTAAGCTAGGATTTCTATCCAAAAAAACAGTCCAAGTCTACTCTGTCCATTTATTGAATTTTATCATAAATAAAAGTAAAGTAAAATGCAGGTCATATATAACAGCACAGCACAGAGGAGGTAAACTTTGATCTGAATTTAGCTCATCATCAGAATGGAAAATTGATTTTATTGTTAATGTAAGCCTATGGGAGTCTCACTGCTGATTTCAGTGGTGCTGGGGTATTAGCTCTTGGGGAATGTCCTCAGCATGAGCCTCTGCAAACACAGAAAAACATCCTGCCCCAGGGAGCCAAAGGGGGGAAAGATAGTCCCAGCCCTGCTCATTGCTGCACATCCCGACCACACTTTTGTGCTCAGGCCAACGCCTTGTGAGGGCTGGCTGTGGGTTCAGGAGACCTCAGGTAAATGCTACACCACAGACAATATTTCTTACACTCAATATTTCTCTTTCTCACTCAACAAAGATATCCTAATTATCCCATTTTCTTATTGATAACAAAGTTCATCTGATAGGGCAGGAACTACTCCAGCTTGTGGATTCTCTGGTCATGGTGGCCAGAGGAACACTGTCACTCACAGTGCAGGTGTCCGAGCTGGCACCATGTGGGCACCATGAGGCCTTCCTAAGGAAAAAATAAGTAAAATTCACAATCACGATGGGGTTTACGCTTTGTTTTACAGCAGGTGTTTTACTCCGTATTGTAATTATAAATCTATTCGGGCTTTTCTACCATGTATATGCCATGTCACCTCGTTGTTGGGCAATTTCTTTCTTCCGGCTCTGCCATTCCCAAATTTACCAGCTCCAGCAGCACAACTGTACTGGTTCAGGTCATAAAGCCAGTTTATTCAACTCAAAGTTGATACTTTGATCATACTGCACAGTACTGTGCTACAAGGCCTGTCCTGCTCTGCTGCATTTCTACAATGGGCTTCTGCCACCAAGCAGTACGTGCCACCAAAGGATTGGGAAATATGTATTAAAATGACTAGACTTTAAGCTTGCATATTTGGGCTATAATTTTCAATTGCTTATTTCTGGTAGCTTTTGAAATACTGGCAAATCAAAAGTCAATAATTAAAATAGGTGTACAAACCTGCCAGTGATTCAAAGACCAGCACATGAAGAAGACAATGGGTGCAGTTTGTCTGCTGGATTATAGAAATGGTACATCACTACTTTAACTTATTTACTACAAGGGAAAAAGCCTTAGAAAACTTTACCCTTTATCAACAGGCACACACAATTCATAGGCTTGTCTCTCTACAGACTAGTAATGCATAAGGTATTAATGTAATTGCCAAATGGATAGTCAAAGGATGCAAGAGAAGCAAGGTTTTTAGGAAAATCATCCTTTCAATTATCAGATCTAGTATAAAAAGATACTATTTCCTCTTAGAAACTGTGACAACATATAGTTTGCGGGTGAAATAAGAGAATTTCTTATTTTTAATCCTTCGTGATAACAAACACAGAAAATATTTGCAGATATAAATGACATACATAAAGGTCAGCTCAGCTTTGGGGAATAGGGGTCCAGTCAAGCAAAGCATTGGAACATATGCCTAATTCTAAGTATAATTGACTAAAGTGGCTAAAATTGAGCACCTGCTTAAGTGCTTTCATGGCTTCATGCCTAATGAAATATTAATCACAAGTGGCAGAGAGCCATTATACCAAGAAGGTCTTATTTATACTGAATTGAATTATATAATAATTAAGGTATATATAATCAACCGTAGTAGTAAGTCTGTCAGTGTCTTCATCTGCATCAGCATATTTCAAGAGTGCTCCACCTACAGTGAAATACTCCTGTTTCTAATTAACCTTGCTAGTGATTTTATTTTGAAAAGGAACTTGCAAAGTACCTGCATTACTGACAGCAACCGCTACCTTCTCCTCAAACTAATCCCAACACCTTTGCTCACAGTGCCAGGGACAATAGGGGGTTGCAGGATTGGCAGTATATTAACAAATCAAAAATATGAGTAACTTAAAAAATGCAGAATGATAAACATAGTAGTTATGTTGTCCACAGGACTGGTATGCTCCATATGATTTTAGAAGTGTGTAAACACAGTCTGCCAAAGAAAAGACTGAGGAGAACTTGTACGTGTGCTGTATTTTGAATAATCAACTCATTCATCTAGTTCTGGTTAATCTAGTTTAGTTTAAAAAGATGAGACTTTGGACAGTATAACCTTATTAAAATAAGCTTGCAATGCACTGTAAAAAAAAAAACCCAAAACAAACTCTTGCCTAAGGATAATTGTTGATATTACTGTATTCAAGTGTTGATCTTTTCAGAAAAGGAAGCAATTCAGGACTAGTACCTGCTTTTAATCACATTCCCACAGTAAACAACATCTTAGGGCAGAAGTGGCTGTGTTTACATAATGTGATACAGGTGCCCTGGGCTCTTTGCACAATAAATCCACCCTGCGCAGACAGTGATGTGGAGCTGCTGAACCAGCTGTCAAGCACTGACCATCCAGTCTCAACTATGATGCTGGGGGTGGACTGGGTATGGTGGGACACCAGGTGCAGAATACCGATGTGCAGGGCACTGCCTGACCATTGAATGGAAAATTTCCAGTTGGACTCAATAGTGATTTGTAACAGACGAGGCAAATCCAAGAAACACCTGTTAGCTTTGGGAAGAGGAAAAAAATTGGCATCATGATGCTTCACCAAATGAGTCATCAGAAAATGAAGGAAGAAACAGCATTAAAAGAAAAGAATGAATTTTACTTTCAGATCTGCAAGCTACATAAGAATATTTAATATTTGTCGCATTCTTTCTAGTGGGACAGTGACTCATTTAGATCAGGATTCTTTCATAATTCAGCTTCAAGTAAATTACAAAAAGAGCTCTCAAACAAAGAACACATTAAAGATGAGTTTAAAGAAGACAATGCTCTAAAGGAATACTCAGCTGTACACGTTCCCTCAATGTCAGCTTGTGTATAAATATAACTTATAATGAGGTGTTACTGCTATGTTTTTGGCAGCTATAAGCAAGAACAACTCAGAGTTTAAAGGCAACTCTTCCAGACATACAAGTGAGCTTCTACAGCACGGACTACAAAGCTGGCAGATGACCCTGGCCAGGCAGAACGGTGATGGTCACTGAGCCTGAGGCTGGGTGGGCAGCCCAAGGCCAGCAATCATGGGACCAAGGCTTGCAATAGAAATGCTTCTCACAGAGACTATTCAAATGCTACAGTCAGAAGTGATAAAGTACAAGATATCTGGAAGTAGATTCCACTTGGTATATTTTCTTGATTTTGTCTATAATCAGGACATTTCAAACTCAGGGAATGCTTTTAGGTTCAAGTACTTAGTAAATCTTATTTCTAACTACTCTAAAAATTTGCACCATAAATGCAAAATCACATTGAAAACATAATCTTAAATATCTACAGTAAGGCTGTGAGTCAGATTTGATTTAATTTCCAACACACAAGTTATTTGTTACTCAAACATAAAAAATGCTGATAGCATTCAGACTTTGTGGTACTCAAAAAGTAACACAAATTAGAGTTTAGACATCCAGCTGTAGGGAAAAAGAAGCTACTGACCTACCTTAGATGGTATCTGTCATGTTTCAGAGCTTTCAAGTATCATCCAGAATGAAACAGGTCATAAATAAATGGTCTAGGAAACGTTTAAGATTGCTGCAAAATCATTTGAGCATGAATTGGAAACCCTTTGCATTGCCTGGCAGTGCTGAGATGGAATTCCTACTTTGTTTCAAAATAATAATCAACAACTGAAAAAGTCTTCTCACACAAGTGGGTTAATGAAGACCATCAATGGAGGGGTCAAAATACCTTGGGCTGGTTTTGGCAGAGATCCTGAAAAGGTTAATGAACGAAATCGAAATGGAAATCCACCTCCAACCGACCATATGTCTGCTACATTTCCACAACATCTGTGTTTATAGCGAACAAGTCCCTGTATGCACCGGTTAGAGAGCTTTTGAGAACCTAGTTCAGATAATATTATTATTAGCAAAGGGGAAAATAGGCTTAATAATAATGTCATGTAGGTCATCAAATTGCCTTGGTCCCCAGAATATTGGCACAGATCCCTGACAAGAAAAGCTGACATGGATTATTATAGGAACTCAATGAACTGTGGACAACTTATGTCTGTAGAAATTATGTTATTACAGGATTTAAAATATTAGTGCCTCAGAAGAATTCAATACACTAAACCACTGGATGGGCAAAACAGCATGGACAGTGATTCAGTACCAGTAACACTGCCTCCACACAGTTTCCTTCACACCACATCTCAACTGACTTGGAAAATTAATCTGGTTTTCAAAGGAAAATTATATTTATCATGCATTTCTCCAGGAATACTGCACTAGCAACTGTGTATGATAGCAACAGTTTGCTCTGTTTTAATGCCCCCCTGATGGTAAAAACTCTATTTTTTGGCTCAGCTAGGGGGAAAATGAGTAGACAACCATATGCCATTTTCACATCACTTCATCACAGTGCAATCTCCTTCAAAAGGAAATGAAACAGTCACATTTACCTAAGTGAAATGAACAATTATTGAAGGGTTACTCCCTACCTTAGTCATTTTCTTCCTCCCCTTGTCAGCTTTGGCTTGCCAGCACCGTTTGCCTGAGGGTTTATACACTTCATCTCCCTGTCACTGGCTTCAGCAGGAGCTGCGGTCCCAAGTTCCCTTTATACTTCTCACGCCATCCAATACAACTACAGATGTTTCCATTATCCATATAAATGTCTAATCCTTTTCTGAACCTCACTAAGCTCTTGGCTTCACTGAACTCTTGTGGGAATTAATTCCACAGGTTAATTATGCATTTGTGTAAATACTTATTTTCTTTAATGGTTTTAATTTTGCTGCCTTTCGGTTTCATTATAAGTCCCCTGGTTCTTGTATTATAAAAAAGGATAAGTGAAAGTGCCAGATTTACTTTCTGTATATGCAATTCATTATTTGTATATCTCCATCATGTGCCCTTTTTATGTCCCCTCTCCGCAGTAAACCGTCCCAGAGTTTTAATTCTTTCTTCACACAGAAGCCATTCAAGCCATTTGCCATAATTAAAACAATTAATTTCAAGAAAAGTCCAGACTGCTACACAGAGAATTCAGGAAGGAATGAGGAATAAGTTGAAAGAATGACTAAGCTTCCTCCATCTACTGGGACTATTCACAAGCCTTACGCTGCACACATTTCCATACAGAAACCTGCTGCTCTTAGGCTATCTGGCTAAATAATATTTAAGTGTTTTAATAATCCAGTGAAGTTAAATAGATGTGTTTAATTTATTAAGAGTTGTTTCTTCAGCAGCACTGCTGGATTTAAATTCATGAACACAAGAATTTAAATTCATGACAATGAGCACTTACATTCTTCCTAAGAAGAGGAGGCTGCTTTTCTTGTGAGCAGTAGTTGCAAAGAAGAAAACTGAAAGCAAAAGAAAGATGTTCTTTATCTCAAGTAATCTTTGAGACACACATAACATTAAAAAACATAATTACTTATACTGAGATAAAGACTTTTTGTAGCTGAACTTTAGCTTATTAATATTTAACAGCATTAACATCTAAGTAACATTTCAGCAGAGAGCACCTTTCCAAGAAATAGATATGGGGGTTTCTATATACATTTGGCTGATGGTAAGATGTGATGGAGGGCAAATCTCCTCATAGGAGGGACAATGAGAAAGAAAATTTTCAGGCTCTGTAGTTTGTTGGGATGAGTTCCTTACTAGATTGTAAACAAACAAGATAGGATATAAATTACATGAGAGTCAGCTTATTCTTTTCTTCTCTCAAAAAATAGTTTGGGAGCAAACTGATGTTTCTGCAAGTGTATTTCACACCGAATTTCCTCAGTGCATTTGTTGATATGTGTATGTTGCAATGGTGGATGCATCCTAGTCGAGTCAGTAAAGCTACATCACACAATCTGCTCAAGAAGGTGAAGCTACAATCATTCACAGTGAGTCTTTAGTTATGGTTTCCACTACGTTAACGAGTTACTGCAGCATTGTACAGTCCGTACACCTCAACATGGACAAACTGAGGATGATGTCTCTCTGCAGGTTCTAATAAATGCTAGGTTTTTAATAAGAAAAATCTGTGGTGTTTTAGGGATTTTCCATAAAGTATGGCCCTTCTTGAAAATACATTAATTTCTAATTTTTCCTTTTGATCTCAGAAGCAGCAAGGCTGTGACATGACCTGGTGGCCCAACTCTTTCAGTGAGAAACACTCTGCACAGCAATCTTCAGTCCTTTTCCTGTTGCAATTATGTCACCTTCCTCTTTCTGTGCTTAAGAAAAGACTCATATTTCTGAAGTTATGTGCATGTAACTATTTTTTTTAAGCTGTATAGAAAGGTATTTAGCACGAGTAGTGAAAAAAAAATCCAACCAAACAGTGGATTACCAGGGAGAGGTGAGAGAACATACACCCCAGCATACGGAAGGAGGCAGATCACCTGAACCAGAACATGTCCAATTTCCATCTCACTTAATTCAGGAAGTAAATAACCCAAAAAGAAAACAAAAGAAAACCCTTTGCTGATCTTCCCTGATAAATATAATCAGCAAAGTCTAAAGTCATGATACAAAGAGTTCCACTCTGGTTAATTAGTCTGGCAGCCAGGGAAAATCCCCAGAAGAATGCTTTGATACCTTCCCTTTATTATACTGAAAGGAAAGCAAGATGTTATTCTGTAAACCACATCTAAAGGACAAGTAATACATGTTTATCAGGCTCGGAGCCACCTACCACTGTGCAGTACCCTGATGATTTGTTTTATTAAGCTAAACTCTTAACCAAAGCCCTGCGGAGAGGTTGGATGTACTCTTCAAGATCATCAGAAGTCTTGAAGCTTCTAAGCAAAGATCTATTTCAGCTGAACAATGTATTTATTTGTCTTACTTTGTAACTTCTTTTTAAAAAACAGAAAAGTCTTTGTTTTATCCTGTATTCATCTAAATTAGAGTGAATTAAATATCCTTTACCACAGTCTGACAATAACTAATTACTCTCCATGAACATAAGAGAAGGAAAACTTTCTTCTTGGAAGGGCAACAAAACAGCCAAGCATCCTTTTGAAATGTTTAACATACAACAAGACATATGACTGTGCTCTGTAATTCACTTACTTTACACCCAGCTGCACAAGGAGCAGTGGCATTAAACCATCCCTGTAGAGATCCATCACTTTTGGTGGGCAACAAACAACACTCTTCAGGCTGTTCAAAGAGGGTGTGTAACAGTTGCAACAGCATCTTCTCTTCAAAGTACCTATAATTTTCATAAGCTCTCTTTAAAAGACACAGTTGTGGTACAGGAACGGAAAAAAAAACCTAGATTCCAAAAGCAAATATGCATAATTTGTGTTATCTAAGGTCTCTGTCACTGAAGTCAGATAAGAAATGAAGGATCTGTACTTTATAAAAAGGATCTGATTTAACTGCATGCAGAAATAACATGCTCATTTACCTTTTTTCCTGGTTGTTTTTTTTTTTTTGTAGAATGCAGGACAACTGAATGAAAGATTTTACCTGAAAGAGGAGTCTGCACTTTATCCCTTCAGGTCAGGCTGTATCCCAGACATGGAAGCAGGTTCTTCCACCCTCACACAGGATAGGACTGCTAACACCGTCTCGGACAGGAAGCCAACCTGTACCCCACTCGGAGGTCAGCACTTCGTCTTGCACTATGCTAAGCAGCCAGCATTTCTTCTGTATTTTTTGATGACAATAGTTGTTTAGGTGTCCAGCCTCTCAATTCAAGCTATAATAACCTTCTGGACAAAATGTTTAACACCATTGCTCTTGCCAAAAATTTAATTGCATCCATTGATGCATCAGAAACAAAAGCGTTATCTAATGAATTTTTCCTTAGCAGTGGCTTCATCTTTCCTTCTTCACTAATTTCTCAAGGTTGTTGGACCACAGACAGATCCCACCACCTGCTATATCAGCTATATATACCTGCTATATCTTAAGTTATTTTTGAGTACTGGAGCTCCTGATCTAGACAGTAATAAAGCTCTCCCAGTTGGTTTTTGATTTTTTTTTTTATTATTATTATTGTTTGAGATGGTTCACACAAAAAGATGGACACCAGCCTGAGGAGTTTCACACTAACTGAAGAAAAGGAAGCTGGCTACAACCAAACAGCAGAGATCTGCATGAAGACAGGTATAGGCTTTCTTGGAAAATTAAAACCGATGAAGTCTAACAAGTCTCATGGCAGCTGGGGACTGATAAGCAAAGCAGTTGGGTGTCTGCCCAAATTTAACAACATCAGCGTACCTGAAGTCAGAAATACAGTAAACTGTCTCCTTAAATCAAATCTTTCTTTTTTCTAACAAATCGAGTACCAGTATAAAGTGCTGGTATAATTGCTCTCATGAATCAATCTCTAAAGTCTTGATTAAACCATATACGTCTTTCTACTATTGTTGCGCTGTGCATTCTGGTTTGATGCTAAAATGAGATGTGCATCTGTTTGTAAGTCAACTGGCCTGGCTTGGCTCTCTTGAGAAAGACTCCTCAGTTTCATCTCAGATGCAGATAAGAAAACTGATTAAGATAAAAACCTGAGATTTCTAAGGAACATAGATGGGTTTGGAAAGAAATCAAATAGCAGATGATGTACTTCATCATGAAGGTTTTGAGATGACTGTTGCTTGTGTGGGTTTTTTTTAATCATGTTGAGCATTTGAGCTGTGAGACTGACTTCCAGCTCATGTTTTGGGAGGTGAGACAAGAGGTAGCCAAGAACCTGACCTTCCCTGAACCCCTGAATACTAATGGCACTGGTATGACATTTAAATAGATGAAATAAGTCTCTCCCGTAAGCAAGAATTTTCCATTTATCCAGCATATGCTGTCATGATTCTGAAGTGTCAATGTTTGATCTGGATCATTCTCCAGCTGAAGACAGACAGGCAATTCCCTGCGCTGCATGGTATACCTGCACTCTGTGGGGCTCACGCTTGGAGCAGTCTTTGTACCATGTACTTTAATAAGGTAAAAACCCAGGAGGCCAACTGTGTGTAAAACTATGCAATAGCCCCACAACAAACCTTAAAATAAAATTGTTATTTCTACCATCACCGAGGTAGGACACCACCTTGGAGCTCTCTATTAGTCAAGACTATGGAATCATACTTGTAATCCATAAATTTTACACTGCTAATTAAATCGATATCTCCACTCCTCTCTCCCCCAACCTCCCCAGCACACAACTCCATTACTAACATTTACGGTTTTAAAATAAAAAATGAAATAAAGGTGTTCTTAATAGCACTAGCTGGTTTATGTAGTACTTGAGGAGTTTCTTGGAGAGTTCCACCTTTAAGAACTCTTCAGCAGCACAAGTCTTCCTTTAATTCCCAATGACAGCTATTTTCGGTTTTCAGCATAATGCTGTTTTTTAAATATCAAAGTAATTTCTGGGCTCAGGAAAATGTCATTAAGGACTGCCCTTTCCTATTCACCTCCCTCTCCGATGAGATCAGAATGTGCACAAGCAAAGCCCTTGTTGTTCCTGACCACGAATCAATATTTACTGCATAAGAGTAGGGAAGGAAAGGAGGAACAGAAGATGAAACAAGGGACTGGAAAAAAAGAAGACAATAAAAGCTCTGAAAGTTCTCCTCCTTTATCCCTATTCTTTTAGATGCTGTTTCTTAAAAGCAAGTGAATGACAACTACTAATGTCTTAGTTCTGTTGCTGTAAGAACTTCAGAAAACTAAACATTGCTATTTGCTATTCAGTTCACCTCTAAAATCGGTCCCTTTGCTTTTCTACAATTCAGAGCATGGGCTTGCAGGGATCTCAAACTGCATTTCAGAAACACAGTAGAAGAAGCATTTTTATGATTGCTTTTATAATTGTTTTACACTCCTTACAGTTTGATCCCAGCTATAATTAAAGGGGGTGGAAATACAGTGAGAGTGTCAATAATGACTCTTGAGTTCCAAAACTCAACATTTCAAGTCAAAGGCTGGAACTCATCTATCCTTCCTTGGAAGATGATAGGTTACACTACATTCATTGCTCAAGATTCTGAATTAAGTGATGTACTCAGTGGAACTATGCCAGTGTACTAGAGCTGAAGTCTCGGTCTACAAAAACACCCCTAAATGAAGCCCAAAGGCTTTGGATCTATCACTCACACCATCAACCAGGAGAGACGAAAGTGTGAATGCAGATGTGATGTGTATCTGCTTAATGGAAGCACTGACACTGACAATAATGGCCCTAGCTATCACTGTTTCCACTCTATCTATCTCAACAGAAGTAGTTAAAATGAGGATGAAGTTTTATTTATTGCGAATGTATGTTCAACTGACTGTGAGCATGGATTACACAACTGAATTTTCTTGGAATTGTTGTTGCAATGTCTCTGAAAGTTCTTGTTATTCTTTCCCAGTGCCTTTTCTTTGGGTCCTGATGGAAAATTAATGGGATTCATCCCACATATTTATGACCCACAGATGATTTCAAGCCGTGAAATCTCATTGCTATTCAGTACAAATGTATCACTGAAGTCTAGTCACTGCAACTTTTGTGAACTTTCTCTATTTTATTTATTTTGCTAAGCCTTTACCATGCTACTTGACTTCCCATACTTTTGCAAACAATTCACTATATTCGTCCTGAAACAGTAAAGATTATTTCCTTCTAAGAATCCAAAAGAAATACGTAAATTCTCATTGTAGAAGACAGCTCAGCCTATCCACAGTAAGAGTATTTTGCTAACTTAATATTTTAGTGATTTTCTATTCATTCTGTTTTTCTTTTAGGCCATTTACCTTTTATATTTTTTTTAATAATAATTAACCTTTTAAACCTTTTAGTCTTTCTTCTGTATTCTGACTAATGGAAATCCACAAACTCACTACTTATAATCTGCATTTATTGAAATTGTTGTTTGCCTATTTTGCATTTCTCAAACTAATTATTCAAATTACTTCCAAACTCCCTTTATCTTCCACTATCATTCTAGAATCTGCCTTATTGTCAACATTATCGGTGCCAGTAATAATTACATTATTAGTTCAAAAAGTACCCTTGGACGAGACAAACCAGTACATTAGCAAGCACTGTAAGCTAGTTTTTAACATTCCTTTTTTCATGTCCAGTTCCTTAAGATATTGTTATCATCTCTGTTTTGTCCTTTAACAAATTGCAATTACCTGAATATTATAATATCATGCCAAAAGCTTAGCAGGAAAAAGTGATAAAATCTTGCCTAACACTGACTCGTGCTAATAATAGATACCTTTTACTTGCTTTATTGATGATCTTGACTGTGAATTTTACCCTGTTATATTCTGAAATGCAGATGTCACAAATGAGTATCTCTATTAGGTGAGGACCAGCACAGCTAAACCACTGGAACATAATTTCACTCATTTTCTCATTTCAGAGTCTAACCCACTGCTGCTGAGTTTTCCTCACTAAATACCACAACATCAGATGTGCAGGGACACACACACGCACGCAATGAGATGCAGGCAGAGAGGCGTGCCATTACCATAGTTCTCTTATTTACCTTTTAGTGCTTCCTAGGCACAACCTCACATTTCAGATTGCAGCCTCCACTTCCATCTTTTGCATTTTCTAGATAAAAGTGCAGGCTCTGGGATCGCAGTAATTTCACATTCTCAGCACCCACAAGCCTGGTTTCTGACACTGGCAAGCTTAACTGGTGTGCACCAGCCAGTGCTCAGAAGGCAAAATACCTTAATTCAAAAGGAAGAAAATAACTGGAAATGAACCCTAAAGTGGGAAACAATTTATAAGGATGCCTCAGGTATAAAGTGGTAACTCATTTTCTGCATGAGGTAATTAGCTTGTCTAAAATATTTCATCCCTACCCACAGAATCTATTTTTTTCTTGGCCTTTCTAGCGCCTACCATGTCAGCACTGTAATTTAATCACTTTCTAATCTTTTGTGACCCAGAACCAAGTTGAATAGCTGCCTGTGCCCATTTCGTGTGATTCAAAAACTCTTGCTAACCTTACAGTTTTGATATTGAGGATTTACTTATTTATTTATCACTTTTTTTTCCTTAAATTTTGCAGAACATCTTTAATAAAAGCACTTCTCCCGTTAGCCAGTAAGTCGGTCTGTGCTGTAGCCATAAAAGGACACGTACATTTATAACAATAGAAAAGCAGTTCCTCCCTGCTCCAATTTCACTGCACCTGTCAGAGTTGCATTCTAGTTCTCACCTTTGCCCATCAGCAGAGAGACCTGAAACACTCCTGTGTGTTTTCCTCCTCTGGCAGGATAAACAAACAGACCACACGCATTAATTTTAATGAGGACCTCAAGGTTTTTATATAAAAGAACTCTCAAGAATATTTAGTGGCTGAGATAAACACTCAATTAAGGTATGAAGGTTCTAAGAACACAGATTTCTCAAATACTGTCCCTGTGGATATCAAATCGATCATGAAAAAACAGTACCCACTGCAAACAGAGGAAAGAAACAAGTGACAGTACAGAGGGTGGGGAGAAAGATGTGAGTGAAGCGAAAGATTTGCGTAGGGACACTGAGGACAAGACAGACCTCTGCAGGCACATGAGGCAAAGCAGGCATTTCTCTGAGGTTCTCCAGCCTCTGTGGCTCCAGCCACAGACCCCTCTGAGCTTTAGGCAGCAGCTGCTTGCCTCCAAGCACAGCAAACGAGAAGGTTCTCTGGCACACAGAGAGACGAAGACTGGCAGCTGGAGATAACTCAACAGAAAAAGGGAGTTCTAAGCTATTGTTAAACTTAAATCTCTATAGAACTAAAGAGCAGCTTCTTTGCTGTAATCAATTATTGCTGCAAAATCTATCTGTGTTTCTGGCATTAATACAGTGGATACACTGAGAAAATCTAACACTCGGGTCAACACATTAAAAAAACATCTGATGAATCTCAAAGATCAGTGCAGTCTTCAGAGCAGCTGAATATGAGGAAAAGCCCTTCCTTTATGGCTGTGATTTTTTTTTATTTTTTTAATCATATGGAACAGCCCTGCACACAGGGACCGCAGGGACAAAAATCATCCCCGTCGCTTTTCGGATCAAGACACTGATTAAGCAAAACATGTCAGTGGGTGTTTCACTTGAAAGGCATAAAGAGTCCCACTGAATTTGGTGAGGCTGCCACATGCATAAGCAAACATTTTGATTTCTGACAATTTGCAGGTACCTTGTAACAAACCACCTCAGAAGAAGCCTGAAAGGAGCAAGACATCGTTCTGAAGGATGGCACAACAATCAAATGTTCTTTACGTCAACACTGACCATGAGATGTGACAGCACAAAGATAAACTATGATTTTTTTATTTTTTTCTTTTAACTCCTTTACATCCTAATTTGGTAACAACAGTTAACTAACCAGCATACAAAGCAACTATGTCCGTGTTATACCGTTGAGACAAAAATATTTTCAAGGAGCAAACCCTTATCACTGCATGTTCAGGGCAGGTGACTAATGGAAGGACAAAAACTCCTAAGACATGTTCATTGAATCAGAAGTTCCAGAAAGAGCCCATTTTAACTCCATATTGTTACTTCTTTGGGTCAACTTACATTTTGAAGCTGTCTGATCTCCCATACAGAACAAACCATGCATCAGTAGAAGGAGTTTTAAAAAGTAAAGAACATTCAGAAATGCCTCATTTTATATGATATACAATGATGCAAAAATGAGGCAAAATGCCAAAGCAGAAACAGAATAAAAATAGCTAAGAATTTTTTATTCTACAGAGCTTTTTACCTCCAATACCAGCTGAACCATCTGTTCTGCAGTTGTTCAGGTCTGCATAAACAAGAGTGTGTAAGCCAAATGTGTTGTGTCTTTTAAAGCTTAGACAATCTGCTGGGTAAAGGAGTTTCTTTCTATATTTAAAAATAATAATAAGTGTTTGGTCCTCAACAATGTAAACAAACTAAGTCTGCAAGCCAAATTTAAGATGAAGATAAAAGATTTGATGGCTGAATGCAGCTTTAAAGAGAAGTCTGATCTTTCTTCGGCCCCTGAGCGTGGGACAGAAGGAACATGCTGCTGACCCTGTCCTGAATGTCCTCTCATAACTCCCTGTTTTCACCCACTGCTGGGTCTTCCCTCACCTGCTGTCCCTTACTCCATGGGTGCCTCCTGTGGGAGAGCAAAGACAGGGCAGTGACTGCGGTGCTAATCTTGCATCTCGAGATTGTTTTTGTACTTCCTCAACATAAACTTCCTCAATAATCTTCCAAAGTCTGTTTACTCATTCCCTGTCTCAATCTCCACAGGATAAAGGCACTGAAGACTCAGGTGAGCACTCAGCCACAGGGTGGATGACAACCATAAAAGTACCATACATAGAAAGACAGATATTCTCCTCTGAGACTACGCAGAGCAGTAAAAAGTTCACAAGGTTGGATAAGACTATATTCACCCTCAAAATAATCATTTTTACTAGATCAATAGAACCACTTTACATGCAAGGGGAGCACTCAGTGAGGTGTCACACCCAGCCATTAACTGGTGCAGCATCAGGGCAATGCACAGAGACACAGAAGATGCTGCTGTTCCAGATCTAGGAATGTATTTCACCTGAACATGAACAACTACACAAATCAATCCATGGCACCTGGGCTTTACACTGACCTACTCACATACACTTTTAGTGGGGTTTTAGGCCATACACTGGGACAAACTGCTGTGGACTCCAGTGTCCGTGCAGCAATCATGCTCTGAAAAATTGCTTTATATACTTACTGCCATATTTGGGCTTCCAAATACCAGACCAAATCCAGCCTTTGAGTTTTCCCATCTGAAACTTCTGTTGACAGAACAGACTAGCTGTTCAATAATGACACTGCGAGTCAGTAAACCGTAAGTTAGGCTTGATCTACAGAGTACATCTGATAATGTGTTCAAATATTATAAATCGGGCTTAAATATGTATCATGTTTTAAGAAATGGGGTCAGTGACCTGAAACCAAGAGATTGTGTGACATAAAATGTATGTAATTTACTTTCTTGACCTAGCATATTTGACATAGATTATAGTTTTAATAGCTTTGCTGAAGCTCTTGGGCTATGTACTCTACAGTCTCAAAGATGACGTAAATAGGACATTGTGCATGTTTGTTTCTGCTTCACGACTAAAGCCAAAGGCACATCCCTAAACCTCAGGGAAAACAGAAAAGCTTTTTGAAGCAAAAGCACAAACTAATGAAGGATAAAGTCCAACTGGTATATTCCTTCATCCTTCATTTTTTACGTTAACTTCCATACTTCCTGTCTATTTTCCTGTATCTTGTCGCGCACACACACAAAAATTTAAAAACATAGAGCTGTCCACTCTTGGCATAAAGAACCGACTTCTGCATCAATCGGACAATCAATCTCTCTGCCAATCCCAAGTGGGCTTTTTTCCACTTCTTTCAGCAATGTACATTCCTGGCCCCATGGGCAACACTTGACAACTGAAGGTACCACGTTCCATTTCTGACCCGTCATCACTGTGACACGAACAGTAACTTCCACTGAGTCCAATCAATTTTCAAACAGGGCTTTGCAATTCTCAAAGCCAAGCTGGTAAGACAGATAAAGCATATTCATGATATATGATTTCATTTTGTCCACTAATTATTCAGTAAGTCTGCAAAAGACAGCCACTCTCCAGTTCCTAAAATTATCTTTCTTGGGGTTTCATTTAATACAAATAATATCCATTAACAATGCATATTTTGCTTTACTTGTGGGATGACGCTCCATAACTCATTCATTATTTATGTTCTTTTAATACACTGTAGACAGTTGTTATGAATATACTGGTTTCACCACTCTAAAATCTCTTCAAAAGAAATGCTGAGACTTTTTATTTCCCTTTAAGGGATTCTGGGTAGAATTAATAATATACATTAATAATTCAAATTTTCTTTTTGCCTGGTGGTGGATGAGCAGTTTTCACAGTGGCTGAACAGTTTTCACACAGTATTACCAATCTGCATTAATAATGCATATTTTTTTTTCCTCTTTCTAGCTGGTTGATGGGCAGGTTGCTTATGAAATAATATGCTTTGATAATAGGTAGTTTTGCTCTACAGTGACTCAAAACCAGGAGAGACTCACTGTGTGTTGTAAATATTCACTAAAGATAATATCTATCAATCTGCTATGGTCTTGTTCTGATGAGAACTGAAAGTATACACCTACCGAGTGCTTCTTTCAAGGCTCTTCAGTACCGTCTAAATAAATACTGGAAATTTTCCATCTCCTACTGATCAGTGGTAGGAATTTCCATCCCCACCTACTGGTAGGAATACAATCTAAAATCATTTCACATTCACAACTGAGAAAAGGGAAAAATCAGTGATGATCATTACATCACTCTTATTTGTTAACCTCCTGAGAGGATCTAAAGGTTATAAAGAGAGCCCAAGAGGTCCCAGGGATCCAGAGGGGCCCTTCTGCAAGGAGGGGATTTACACAGAACCCAATGGCACTCCTAACCCTAAAATTCTTTCTTCCTACTTCTGTCAACGACCCCTCTGCACCCTTCCTCCCATCTGACCCCTTCTTCTGGTTTACGAGAAAGCTGGTTAAAAGTATTTCCTGTACTTAATGATTTCCTGGCTATTTTCTCTGCAGCATTAGAGGAGAGTATATTGTTCTAAAAGCACGTGAGAGATTTAGCTATTGATTCTCACTAAAGCTAGTTTATCAGATGGGAGACAGATATTCATTTCCCTGTCACCTCAGGGCCCAGAGCTCTTTTGGTACATTAACAATTGTGAGTTTGAAACTGTCTACTTAAAGAAGATATCAATATATCATCCTAAATTTATAAAATACAGTAATCTTAAATGCTGCTTAATTGTATAATCTTTACCGTTGCTGGAAACGTTCAAGTTATTTGAATGCATAAAT
Source organism: Jacana jacana (assembly GCA_013400555.1). NCBI lineage: Eukaryota > Metazoa > Chordata > Aves > Charadriiformes > Jacanidae > Jacana > Jacana jacana. The sequence goes on along the minus strand of VZTM01033815.1, from coordinate 10,758 downwards.
GCAGTCATTCCAAAAGGACAAAACAAGAATAAACATGAAATAGAAGAAAATAGTTTTATCTGCCTTTGCAGTTTAACTTGAATTTATTTTTAGTTAATGATAACAGACTCCAAAAATCCAAGCACTGAGCAATACCAGAAGTGTCATTTGGAACAGAGTTAAACACACTTTCATTATCATTAATCATGGCAAAAGTGACAGAAGAAAAATGAGCTGGCTTGGTATATCTAATATATTAATTCTTCCTGCAGATTGGCTCAATGCATAAGCAAGTAAAAAAAGGTAAACCTTTGGAACAAGAGAGGAATGTCAGTATGAGGCTTTCCGTTAGTAAAGAAACAGTATGATTTTTCCTCAAAGAAAGATACAAAAGTTAAATAATGCAAAGACTGTTTTCAATATGGTTGAATAACTACAATTCAAAAGAATATCTCTTGCCTGCAAAGAATTGATTCATATAACTTCTCTGGAGATCTGGATAAGCTTTTCCCTTACAGCTACCCCAAAGCTGTGACTTTTTCCCCCAAATTTTTTAATCTTATTCCTGCTGCTAAGCTATATTTACCAAAAAACCCCAAACCCTTTATTTATTGTTTTACATTTTCCTGAGTAAAACTGATAAAATTACAGCCATTCAAGACGCTCTTTCTTACTGGTCAAATACATGCAAGGTAAGTAAAGGAAAGGATCGGAAAAGGAATCTTTAATTCAAACAAATTTCAAGGGTGATAATTTCGGATCTGAACTTGAGCTTCTTCTTTATTTCCGGATCTGTTCTAGCAGTTATATTGCACATATGGAGCCCTTCCTAAAAATACCGAATGGAGACCTACTTACAAAACCAGTGGCTTTGTTGGCGTGATGAAGAAACATTACTGTGCAACTTTGGGAATCCAAAAATAGTGAATTAGAACTTCACCATCAAGTTCAAAGTTGACCCAAAGGCACAATGGAAAAAAAAGCAAAATGAAGAAGTTCAATACAGCACAAGAATTGCATTCTGTCTGCTGGAAACAGAGAATCTTCTTATTTATCTGATCAAAGTCTCTACATGCAGTTCTTTTACTGTAACAGATCATCGAATGATGAGCTCCTGGCAAAATCAGGGGATGGGTAACAACTTCATACAATTCACAGACCGTTCTATCCCAAGTTATTCATGCAATCCATCTGCAGCTTGGTTCTTTCTTTCCCAGCCTGTTTTTCAGATGGCAGGTTATAGAAACTATTTTACTGCTACATTAGACATGCTAAAACCAGGATGACAAAAAAGGGGCATAAGTGTATTAAAACCCACTAACTATAATAACAATAAGATTAATAAAATAAAAATACTAAAATTGGTAAAATCACGAAAACCTTAGGTGACAGTTGTAGCTGAACCTTCAGATTTTTGGGGTTTTGTGGTTTATTGGTGCTGTGATTAAATTCACAATTTGCTGATTTATTTGGGCTGGAACCTGTTTGCTAATTGAGTATGGCAATGGCAGAAGCGACTGGTGGGAAAAACATAGAATCAAAAGAGCTTTGGATAAAGGCAGGAGATAAACATCGCCCACTCAGGCACTGCAAGAGAAGCAGTGATAGGAACGTACCGAGCAAAATATTTAGCAAACAACATAGGACCACNTGGGAAAAACATAGAATCAAAAGAGCTTTGGATAAAGGCAGGAGGAGATAAACATCGCCCACTCAGGCACTGCAAGAGAAGCAGTGATAGGAACGTACCGAGCGAAATATTTAGCAAACAACATAGGACCACATTTTCAGTTGTGTAGGAAAACCAAATTAAGTCACATTGACGTTACAAACAGTGATGTGAAAAAGTACTAAAGAAATGACAGCAAAAACGGGAAAGCTGCACTGTGGACTCCATGCAATTCCAGTAGCACCTACATTTTACAACCCAACACATTAAGAGAGACAGCTACTTTCAGGTTGATTTACAGCAAGCCTACAGCCCATCTGCTTTGGAGAGCCAAGACACTAAAGATAATTTCTAAATTAAACAGAAATATAAACATTGATCAGGGACACTTTTTTTCTCTTTTAACCTGATGAAGTTTTTTTTGCATCCCATCTGCTAGGTGGTAAAGAAAGTAGAGAAAAGTGGATTAAAAGAATTTGTTGATTTAGTTCAAAAATACTTTAGGCTATCAGATCAGGAATCAGTAGAAGAAAAATTCAGTTCTAGAAGGATTAATTTCATTATTTTTGAGTATTATTGAGTAAAACTATAGTGAGAGTTCCTCTGGTGAGAGAAAAATGTCACCCATTATGCCAGTAGCTTTTTGAAAACACCTACACCAGTGCAGAACTACACTGTCCTCAGGGATAGCTCAAGAACTACTGTGTCTCAAGTACGTCTCTCTGAATCATAATTTTCTTCCTGTTGACTTGATACTGAGGGAAAACATTAATAAATCTGGTGTCAGGATTATTTTTTTTTTTTGTTTCTACAAATCATTTGAGTGAGAAAATGCTGACACTATCAAGCCAAAACTTTCTGCAAGAATGATAATTCTGGCAAATTTCTCAGATTTTTTTATGTAGAACAACTTTTCAATTTGGGTATCACAGCAATTATAGCAGCCACGAGACTGTCAAAAGTGAATGGCAATGTTCTTGGACAACTGAAGAAGACTTATTTTAATTAAGGAGATTTATTTCATTTTAAGTATCAGGAGGTTTTTTTCCTGAGATTTCAGTCTTTCATTCTGATGTGAGGAATTGTTTGAGGTTTGTTATTGACTTCTACACTCAGGAGGTGATAATTCCAGGAAATTCAAGGAAAGCATAATGCACTGAATGAGAAAGTGAGATTTCCTCAAAAGAGGTCCTTAGTGCAATGGGCTGGAGTGGGCTCTCAGACCACAGTGATCCACTTGAAGTACCATGTGTGAGTTTCCAGATTTAATATATGTTCCATGTGTTATAGTCTACCAGATAGAAAATTTGAAAAGTGAAACTGCCTTTGTCATATCAGAACTGGATCAAATTATGCATATTATCATGTTTTTCTTGTCCCTGTTTCCATGAGGTGCTCAGTCACGTTTTCCTTTCTTCACATGTAATGGAAAGGACTGCCAGCTGCACAGAATACGCATAAAACTGGTTTGAGACGAAGGATCATGACATTTGCTGCAATTAGAATTGCCGGCAGCTTCTAAGGCCCAACCTTCAGTTAGACCACAGAAATTTATTCTTTCTTTTCTACTTCTTCTGGAATAAAATATTTACCAGAAGAATGCAGATTGACGTGACAAGGGCAGGTAAACTTGCATGTTTTCAATTAGCAGCAGAACCCAATTTATTTCACAATGTCAATTTCCTGGATAAAGTATTATGTATTAATCCTCTGAAATAGAAAAGCTGCATAATTTTGATCCATTGACCACTTCAATAGGATTTTAAAGACAGATGGATTGCTGCAATTTAGCTCTGGACCTGACCTTTTCTGACTGTGAGAAGGCTGCTGTGGATCCTGGATATGGGTTTGGGTTTGTCAGGTGAAAAGCAGACATATGAAAGCCAGTTTCAATAAAACTGCAGTTCTCCAGGCTTGATAACTATTCCATACAACCAAGGTCCAATGACTGTGGAAAAAAAAAATGCAGATATAGTTAATTCTTTTTCTTTTTTTATTTTCTCTTATTTAACTTTCCATGGGTCAAAATATAGTGTGGAAGCTCATTTTTAAGCTCTTCAAATTGACGAGGCATCAAATAAGGAAACTCCACATCGCCATCTCCACATTAGGAGTCTGGCAGATTTGGGTATCAATCAATATGTGAACACTAAGGCATGTACTGGTCATGTTGGCAAAGAACCAGCTTGCAAAAGAAGTACTTCACTGCAAAATGCTTAATAGCAAGAAAAGCTTATAAATCTTCATTGATATTTATCAAATCATTGTAAAAACGTTGGCTTAAAAAGTCCCAAATAAGTGTGAATTTCACCTTTTGGCACTTCATAAATATTTATATTCTTTGGTATTTCATGTTTCCACATTTATTCACTAGCTATTACACAACTCAGGGAAAAAAAAAAAAGAAAAAGTACATACATCTTTGCCAAGTAAGAAATGTATTTGAAAAATTGCTTGCTAGAAAAGATTTTTGCCTAAGATGAGATTAGTCATGTACTATGTTATTTATTTACCTGTATAACCATAGAGGAACAATCATTTTATTGCCATTCTTGCTTAAACGGAATTTCTTTCAACAGCCAAGAATGGCGGAAAAACACTTTGTTTTAATAAGGTCATGATGCTTATTAAATAATTTGCATATTGAAGGTTAAATTCTGATCTGTATACATGAAAAAGTATTTTTGTCTGTCCCTGAAAACTGCAAAAAGAGCAAACAAGGGTTTCAAGAACAGTAAACAAAGCACATTTATGTGTCCTTTTCAACATTTGTAATTGCTCACTTCATACTTCACTTTCATGCCCACTCAACACAAGGTAACAACTGCTTTAAATTACATCCCATTTACCCCTTTCAATTCGTTTTTAATAGATGCATCTATAGGTATTTCAATTACCTAGATGTGTAACAAAGCTGCACCACAGCCTAAAATTGTAATCATCAGCACAAGATGTTAATTAGAGAGAGGGGGGACAGATGATGACAGTGTGTCAAGAATGTTTCTATTCAAAAATCACTTAAATAGAAAACTGAAAGAATCATTACACAGTCTGATACAGATTTCAAGTCTAAATCTTGCCAGGATCTTCCATGAAATCAGACATTGAGTTGGGCTGACAAAACATCTTTAGTCTGCAAGGGACCTCTCTCTGCCCTTCTTAGCTCAGCAAAGACAGATGTTTTCTTCTACTTTGACTATTATTTCCTTGTGTAACTGATCATACTGAAGTCTGTAGTAAAGACAAATGTGCAAAACAGATTGTGATGATTTCACAAGTCACCTGGTACACAGGCTTTCACACACAGAATGGTAACATAAGAACATGAGCCATCAATATCTTCCATTTAGAGTACATTTATGGATAACTTGTAAAATAGGATTTTAGACTTTGACTTTTCAAAATATTTTCCTCCTAAGGACCATTATTGACTAATATATCAAAGAATACAGTTCCTCTAATGATGCATCAGTGCAGTACATCATTACAAATGCACTACCATCCTGATGATCTATTACTCAATAACATGGTAGCTGCTGCAAAGAACTTCCACTGAATCCGATGGTACAAGTTTAATGCTGTTTGTTTTACTGACATAGTTAAGAAGAAAAAGGAAGAGATGTTAACAGATAGGCCAACAAAGCAAGTTCACCCACACAAAAGTTACTAATTGGCTTAACAGAAATTGGCAACTGTGATATCTGTTTGGAAAGGTAAATGATCTTTTCAAGTTCCCCACGGTTTCTTAAAAAAATATAAAAATCACTGTATCATAATTCCATATAATTCTTCTTGCTGATTTAGTATCACACTTCCAGTTGTTCAGTTTAGCACCTTAAACAGAGCTGCAGCTGATAAGCAAGCCCCATGCCTGCCACTGCCCACTTGCAGCTTTCATTCCAGAGATGGCCTATTTGCCTCGTTGGCGATTCTGGGAAAATGTGGGTTTACCAGCCCTAAATCATAGAATGGTTTGGGTTGGAAAGCACCTTAAAGATCACCTAGTTCCAACCCCCTGCCCTGGGCAGGGACACCTCCCACCAGACCAGGTTGCTCAAAGCCCCGTCCAGCCTGGCCTTGAACACCTCCAGGGATGGGGCAGCCAGAGCTTCTCTGGGCAACCTGGGCCACCAGGTGGGCCACCACCTGGGTGTCTCACCACCCTCACAGGAAAGAATGTCTTCCTAATATCTAACCTACATCTCTCCTCTTTCAGTTTAAATCCTTTCCCCCTCATCCACTCCCTGATAGAGTCTCTTCACAGCTTTACTATAGCCCCTTTGGGTACTGGAAGGGGCTCTAAGGTCTCCCTGGACACTTTTATTCTCCAGGCTGAACAATCCCAACTCTCTCAGCCTGTCCTCACAGCAGAGGTGACTCCAGCTTCAGTTCACATCCCTGGGCCGCAGATCCTTAGCTCAGCACCACAAACTGAAGCAGCCCCCCTAATGTCCTCTTCTCCTGGCAAACCACAGCACTTACTGAAGACGACAAAGGGAAAAACACAACAAAGCTCTTTTTTAATTAGACATTCATTTTTCCTTGCAAGAGTGACTTGAGTTTTCTTCAAAGACTTTGCACCACTGCTGTGTTGAGAAAAGCAGCATGTTCCTTCAAGTAGCTCCTACCGCTCCACCACAGCCTGCTGCTGCCTATTCATTTATCTCTATTTGCTTTCCCAGGCCTGAGGTCTTCTAAGAGTTTATTAACTCTTTTGATGCTCATCCTAGCCTAGGAAGGATTAAACCACCAACTTAACCGGTGGGAGCAGGGCAAGATCTCTCTATTCACCAGCCTGGCCTATTCTGCACTCATTTCTCTACTGTCCTTGGACTTACTGGTTTTTGTGTTCCCTGTCCTTATTTACCATAGTGGAATTATTTGATTTAACACCAAAAAAGTCATGAAATGCAATATAAACAGAAACTATATCATATTTTCACATACTGATCAGCTTTTGTGTTAGCTTCGAAGAAAAGCTTAAATAACTGCAATTAATATTTAATCTTCAAGCAACATAGCTCTGTCTGGATGTTACACCACATTCTGCAATTGGATGACAGGCATTTCCACTGCCACTTACTGTTAGATTGGAAACCACTTGGATTATAGAGTATCTCTGAAAGGAGATGTTGGTTACACAGGTTGCAAAGAAGACAGAAAGCAAAGGAATAAAAAAGCTGATATATCAAAAGGAGGTTTGTGACTTAGGCAGATGAGGAGCTGTGAAAGGTCACTGAAATTTACCTTGGAGAACTGTGGCATATACCTGGAGGAAGCAGAAAATGGGAGCAGCCATCAAAAGAAACGGAGAGGATGGATAATCTGGCCAGACCATGAATGTCACTGTGAAAAGCTTTCAGTCTGAAGTGATCAGCTTTATAAAAACAGAGGCTGCTGAAGTTGCAAACTGTGCACTGAAAAAAGGATATAAAGATATATAAGACTTTAGGATTTAGAATGACTTCCTATTGAGGCACTTAATAGGTAGAAGAGCTTCTGGTGGCAAAGGAGAAACAAAAGGTTAGGCAGCATTACAACAGCTCTTTTCAAGCAGATTGTTTTGATGTGCTCCAGACCCGACTACATGGGATGATGTTTATAGAAAAATCCATTTGTAACAGCAATAGCTTCATGGTTGAATGAATGAAAAGGTATTTTCTGTACTTAAATTAAACTGGGATACAGTACAATGCAACAGGGAAACTGAGTTCTGCAAACGTCTTTAAAACAGAAAAAGAAAGGAAAAAAGAAGAGGGGGCAACAAACTTTGCCGGTAAGGATCTTTTTGATTTTTGGATTTTCATTTTGTTTACTGCTATGGAAAATTATCCTGTGCCAAATTTTATAGTTGTGGTATCCATGAATCAGAAATGTAGGCTTATTGGAAACTGTCAAGTTCAGCCCAGAAGACTTGGATTTCATTCAAAAAGCAATCTAATCATGGTGCTCAGATAAAAAGCCAAAAACATGAGATCAAAAGACAGGCACATCCAATGATGAACTTAAGTTAACCAGATGCCTCAATTGAAAATAAACACCTGGAGCGAAAGACAGAGCAGGCTACAAATACTTCACACAGTATATACCCCACACAGGAAACCAGAGGGGAAAAAAAAAA